>APFE030077274.1:3684-26972 GCA_000404065.3 Pinus taeda
AATCACTCTGAATTCATCATTGATGCTCAGACTTCCTGTGTATGTTTTGTTGAGTTGATGTCCTTCTTGGTAGATGTTTTGAACAGTGAGACATTATATGCCTTGGTTTCTATGATTCAGTAGCTGCTTGTTTACTGTAGGAATGTATGACTCCATGAGCCCAATGGGAGAAGCCTAATCTTATTTGTTCCAACCAGCTTAAAGTTTATCTACTGTTTAAAGAGTTAGCCATCTTTCTTGCCTTAAATGCATATCAAAAATCTATGAGAGAGCCCTCTCTGACTAAGGAGGCTAAACCTTAGTCTAAAGCCTGGTTTGAAACAGTTGCATGAGATCTTACTAAGTAGCAGCCCTTAGTGCATGATTTTGTGACAACAGAAATCAGTGGACACTATTGGGTACTAGTTCCCCACAATGGCCCTACTCCTAAATAATTTACCATCATACTATTACATTTTCCAATTCCTTTTGTTGTTGCAAATTCTTGTAGTCAATTTCAACCACCCAACTGGGCATGTTCATGCATTCCTATACCAAGCACATAATTTCCATTAGATTTAAAATAAAATGAAATAAATTCACATCATAGCTCATTGGTATCTCATCAATAAGGTACACTTGCAATCATGTCTACTTCTTATCACAACAAGTCAAACTAGCACCTTTGACCAAATCAACATGTATAAAAATATCACACCATGTTAGCTCAAAACACAACAATCATATATCAAAATCATAAATCACATGCAATCATCACACACCAGAATCATAGATCATATGTAATCAACATAAACTAGAATCATAAATCACATGCATAATAGAACTGAAATAGAATATTGATACTTATCCTTTAATCAATCCTTAGCTTCTACCTTTGTCCTTATTCCGTACACACACTGGATTGGTTGCCACATCCAATTCTTTCTTCAACCATGTACACATACACATAATGTATATCCCACACATATAACCACACATGGCATACAACACCATGCAATACATGCACCTACACCTAACATATAACTCATATACCTACACCCAGTGTGCAATACAACACATACATACACCTACACCAGGTCTACGACACAAGATAATACATACATACACCTACATCTGTTTTACGACAAAACACATATAAATTAACAAAGTACAACAAAATGAATACACATATCACAATACCATGACTACACAATGCACATACATAATAGTGCATGCGAGCAATACAAAATGTACGACATGCCCACAATTTTCACATGTACATCAATACCGCATGTACACAGTACCACTTGTACACAACACCATCTGCATAAAGTGTGCACAAATTAACATGTACACAACACCACCTGCACAACATGTAGGCAATGCCACATGTACACCGCACCACCTATACAATGCTTACACAATACCATATGTACACAATACCACATGCACGACATGTACATGACACCACCTGTACATTGTGCCGATGCATAACATGTACACAACACCACATGTACAATGTGTATACAGAACCCCACATGCACACAACACCACATGTACATGGTGCCACATGCACGACATGTACACAACACCACATGTACACAACCCCACATGTACATTGTGTACACAACACTACATGCACACAACACCATATGTACAATCACACATACAACACCCTATGTACATAGCACCACATGCACAACATGCACACACCACCATATGTACATAACACTACATATACAACATGTACATAGCACCATATGTACACAGCACCGCATATCCAATATATCCACAACACCATATGCACACAAAACCGCATATCCATCATGTGCATAATACAATATGTACAGAACAACGCATATCACACATGTACATAGAACCATCTATATGCAGCATTGCATATGAAATATGCAAAAAATATTATATGTACCACTTGTTGACGGTGTTCGACCCACCAACATTCAAGGGATCACCCTGGTATGAAGTCCCAACCAGACATCACACCATTTGGTGTGGGAGTCCCATCCGGTATGATGGCCCGATTGCCATTCTCTTAAGGATTTGCCTCAATTCTTTCTTATCAACATAGGAGAGTGGTTTGTTTTGTCTCCGAGAAGTGAGGTTTGCATGCCTAGTGAGTATAAGTGTACATGTGTCAATGGTTCTTTAACTATGAGGGGAAAATGTGAAGGTGAGTTCCAGGTTGAAAGGGATTAATCCCAACTCGGTTAGGAACACACAACACAAAGGACATACACAGCTTCCAGCGGAGCAATCCACTCGGATGCGGCAATCACAACATACAAGGTAAGATAACACGTACATCACTCACGGATCAGTCCGAGATGAGTGCAACGGTTGTTACAACAAGGTTCATGTGAAAGGTTTTTCTGATGTCTAGTAGAGTAGTCGACAAAAACGGAACAACATTAACAACATATACAACACATGTCCATTAATAGATTATGCACTACAACAAATCAATTAGTTCAGATGTAGAACACATGGTTAAAGCAACATGCATTACAAGTGTTAAAGATCAGTATTACAATAAATACAATACATGTGTGCAAATGTGATGGCTTGTTGATGTGCCTATTCATAGGCTTCTAAATTAAGTGAAAGTTCCAAGACACAACGTTACACCATACATCACTAACCCTGTCAGCGGGGCATTGGAACCACTACTTACTCCTCAAAGAAAAGATTACACACTCTCTTGGCTATGTGGGAGGAGCTAAGGTCCAAAGTCCCTTCATGTACAAATGAGGGGGGTATTTATATCCAAGGGAGAAATTGACCCTTGTGGTTGTTCGACTACCCTCATGACCATTTGACTTCCATGAATTTCCAACTTACATGACTCTATGTTCAACAAGTGGGTCTCTTGGAATTCCATGTTACATCACATTGATTGACAACAACCTCATAGTGGAGATGTGGGCAACATGATTCGTGACTTGACTCGACATGACTTGACATGACAATGCTAGTACGTGCGAGTTGCTACTGTAGTGCATGTCGAGCTAAAGTATTGCTAAGTGATGGATGTCTTCATGGTGTATCATAGCTTCACCTCCGCATGACGAAGTGCACAGAGTCTTCGATGGTCCTTGGCTTGCTTGATGAAGCTTTATCATGTTGTTCCTTGCTTTCATGCTAAGAGACTTGACAAGCTCACTTGTTCGTGAAGGTGCATGTTCGTCATGTTCATCCGCTTCACATGCTTCGTTCGTTTATCCATTGGTGAACCTGTCCATTTGAATGTGCTCCCTGAGTTTATCTCGTTTGTCGCCTTGACATGTTTATTGGTGTACTTGTACCTGTAGTCACTCATGAGGAGACGAAATCAAATCCAAAACCTCCTATTCTACCATTACACATGATCATTCAAATGAAATTCACCGAGAGAGGCAGCAGGACTGTGATGTAGGATGATGGCTCTAGGTAACTACTAATGAAAACTACACAAGAGTTACTAAGAGATGGAGACAAACGATCTTAGTCGACAGTGATTGACTGCAAAGTCTAGCCTGACTTGGAGGCCAAAATTGTGCAAATTTTTGGAGGAACAATCTGGGTTGCAAGAAGGCAAGGTAGGCATGCTCTATGCATTTTACGAAACGAACAGTTAGTAGGTGTTAGACATCTATATTTGCGCAATTTTCCAGAGGAACGGGTCAAGCTATAGGAAGGGTTGGTAGGCAGGGATTGCGTAGTTTTTCTGGGGAACTACCAGGGAGACTGGAAACCAGATCTGTGCAATTCCCATAGGGAACTAGCAGTTGGCTACTCAGGTCACTAGTAGCCAGATTTGTGTAATTCCTAGAGGGAACGACCAGTTGGCAGATGGGATCATTGGCAGCCAAATCTGCGTAAATCCTAGAGGGAACTCCCAGTTGGCTGCTCAGTCACTAGTAGCAAAAACTGTGCAATTCCTAGAGGGAACAAGAAGTCTGGTGTTGGGAGCTACTAGCTGGGAAGATTGCATTAAGGCCAGGAGGCCAACTTGCTCATCATCTCTGCGTAATTTTAGAGCTGAGCCAAATGATGGGCAACAGGAGGCCTGCTCATGAGCACTGCGCAATTTCTGAGATGAAAAATTGGTCAACTGTCTGGGTGGCCAACATGAGTGTTGATTGAATTGTTTGTAGGCAACATAGCTTGAAAGAACTAGCTTGGTTCTTCTACACTGTTCTGGTTGAAAGTTAATCGAGTCGAAAGTGGGGTGATGGTTCAGCCCTCAAGGAGGAGTCTGGTCATCAGAACTCCAGCAAAAATGACTAAGTGTGTGAACAATCAAAAGATGCATAGGTGATCATAAGGACACACACTCGCATGACTTGATGATGAAATGACAAAACCATCAAGATACACATGTTATATGTGTCTAACTGATGGTGCAAACAACAAGTGCAACACTCATGATTAAGCATTCATAATCTAGACAACGCTTATGCGACAGTGAATGTGACTCTATGTGTGAGTGTGACAGATGCTTTCATGGTGAACACATCAAACACATACGAAGCAAAGACTTTGAGCATAACTAGAAAACTGTCGCAAGCATGACTTAGACATCAACATTTAGAGACTGGAGTGCAATAAACAAGCAAGACGAATGTAAAGACTCACATGAGCTCACGGACCGAACCCAAGTGTGTGCAATCATCAAGTGAAACTCTAAGGGAGGCTCTGAAATTTGTGCAAGCCAAAATCTTGGAGGGTGGTTGTAGTTGCTACAACACTTGGTGACACGCTCGTAGTAATCCAGCTTCTCTGTTTCGGTTCATTGCTAGCACGGGGCCTTAGTCTTTCAGGAAATATTGAATCATTGTGCAGGTTACTTCAGTTTCCCCACTTAACCCATGGACATACATGATTCACACTTTTCCAACGCAGTGAAACACAATCAAAAGTTCAGCTTAGATCTCAACGCTTCAAATCCATGAAGGGTAGTTTAGTTCATGAGTTGAGGATTTTTAAAGTATAATTTTTCATCTCTAGTGTTGCTTTGCTTCCAGCAGGCCTAGACAGTACCCCATCAGAGTCACTCAGGAACACACACATTTCTCCACTACTAGCAAGCCTAATTAGTACCCTAGTAGAGTTGCATGCTTCACCTCTCTGTGCAGGAAGTCTTTCTCTTCTTTCTCATTTGTATTTTTTAATAGAATTGTGCATAGGCACTTATTTATTTTTTGGGTGGGAGAGGGATCCCAACTTATTTAGAGCAAAAGAGGTTGTTCCTTCAGTGAAGCATGTAATACCTCTGACATATGTTTTCTTGTTTAGATTTTTCCCCTTCTTCGTTTCTACTAATTCAATTAGCTTCAACACACAGCAGAAGGTTAAGTACATGCATGGGGCTTCCTAGTGTGGACACAGGTTCACAGTTGGACCAAAGATTCCATTATGGACAGTTCATATTTTCCATCAGGACTTCATTGATTGAAGGTTGTAACTAAGCACAGAGAAAATGGACACAAGGCTAGCCAAGTGCTGCAGTGTCACAAGTCTCTTCGAATTTCAGCCACATAATCTATTCAAAATCTAGAATGTAGTAGTTGGTAGCACTTATTTCTAGAAACAAAAATAGTAATATATCAAACAAACAAAATTCACGTAAACAAAAATAGTAATCAGAATAAAACAAAGAAAAAGAAAAGATAATAAGCAGAACAAACCAAACGAAACAACAAGTGACAAGCAGACTAGGTACAAGGCACGGGCATGTCCTGACCTATTGAACTAATGTTGGAGGACTTGATTTTTTGATAGGAAGAGTATCAATCCTCCCATCGAGTGATTGCAAATGATAAGTGTGTGAGCCAAGTTTCTCATGGACAAGTGTCAATCCACCGAGCTTCACTACCGGAACCTAGTGACATTCCAGAAAACCTTTAAGTAAAGACAACACTACTATCTCAGGTACCGTGTGCAACATGGGCTCGAATGATGGCACAGGGTAATTGTTTTTACTGTGAGAAGGGTTCAAGTTTCTGAAGTCAATGCGTAAGAGGATCTTCCTAGATTTCTTATGTGGAGGATTTAAAATAGGAAACCTTTTGCGATGACGAACTTCGCAAGTAATCTGAACACTTGAAATGTTAATCAATATATCTAGTAAAAGGAGTACAAACAACATGTGTGTGTTACTTTTTCTTTTTTGTAGTGGCTTGTCTTCTCCTTTACTTGATTCTGATTTTGGATTATTCATGTGTAGTGGGTAATCGGGTCATGATCTACTTGTGCAGGCCCATCCTAGTACTGTTTGATTAAGCTGTCAACAATTGGTCGATGATGTAGTGTGTAACTTGTACCAACATTAACCATCCTTAGATCATGGTGGATCCCAAAGTTTCTTTGTTTTTTCATAGTGTTGGTCTTTCGTGTGCTCAACATGAGTCCTTCAGCATCATTATTTGTGACTCTGAACATCAAACAACTTGAAATCATGCATAGTTCCTTTTTTTGGATGATTGAGATGCAATCAATACTTGATTCATCATGCGTTTCTGATTTATCAAGACTCATGGTCCACAACTTGTCTGTACATGGACCGTTTGGCATGCTAGTACTACTGCTACTACCATTGTTGCTACTACTACTACTATTAGAAAAACAAAATATAAAAGTTTCATTATCATCAGTTGGGTGGGGAAGGATTCCCAACTACTTATCTGATGAGGTTGGGGTTGGCCATGTAAGATAACATTCCAATGTTTTTTCCAGGAAGCAGTTTCCAAACATGAGTTCTACGAAGGCCAATGGCTCATTCTCACTATTAAGTGGAGTGACATTGTGTTTCATATACCTCTCGGATAACACCAAGATTTGGTTACATTTCCCCTTATATGGAAGCCACAGGTGAGACCAGTCTGTAGCAAATTATCCATCTAGCTTGCTGGACCAGTCTCTACTCAGTAGCATACCATATGCTTCGAATATGTCCTCAACAATTATGTTGATGCACTGGTGGACTCGATTATCATGGGATAGTCATATGATCATGTGTCGTAGTTCACCAATGGCTAATACTGATGTTATATCAAGTTGGATGATTCTTGTGGATGTTTTTCTCCATCGTGCATTGATTTTCTTGGCAATGGAGAGTGGCATGACATTGGCTGTTGTGCCAGAATCAACCAAACAGTTATAAACATTGTAGTTGAAAACTTCTAATGAAAGTAGGAATGTGGGGAAACCTGAGTTTGCTTCTTCCATCCGAAGTGTATTGAGCACAGTGGATTGTGATCCAGGAGGTGTGCATGCTCCATTGTTGGTAGAGGTCGCGCTATATATTTATGTTTATCCCAATGCACATATAAAGATATCTCACTGGCTCTGGACTTTGGCTAACTCAAACAAACTGATGTTCGCTTGAATTTCCTTCATGTCATCGACTATGTTGTAATCCAGAGGTGGTAAACTCACTGAGGTGTCTAGGGTGGAACAGATGTTTGTGCTTCATGGCTGATTGTTTTGTAACTTGCTGCTGACAGATGTGTTCTTATTCACCCTTATATTCCTGGACTTGCTTTGTGTGTGTTGCTTTAAGGAATCTGGTGGATTGGGCTTCTTTATCAGCCACCACACCTTCTCTTGCATCTCCTCAAGTTTCAGGGGAGCCCCTTTACTCCTAATATTGTAGCGATCATTTTTCTTTTGGGGCCACTTCTTAGTGTTTGTCTTCGATACCACTTGCGAGACTGATATGCATTCACAACATGCTGAGAACATGGTGCTTCATCAAGTGCAACCTCTTCATTATCATCAGTGCCTTTCGGTTTCTCTTATATTTCACCATCTGCATCGAGTGTATGATTACAGATAGAGGTAACAACTTGCTTCCAATCTGAATAAGAGTTCTCAGGATGAAATTCTTCATGGAAGAAATAATACTTAGGATCAGTGCATTGATCGAGTTGGAACATAGGCTTCTACACAGATTTGGAACCGAACCAGTTGTTGCTTGATGAGCCAGTTGATGAACTACTTGCCTATCTCTATCTGGGTGGATGATTGTTAGCAAGTGTGTTCGTCTGCCGTTGCTTGAGTTCAAATGTTTCAATGGTCAAGTTCTTGACAAGGTGAGCGAGGGTCTCAATGTCAGTTTCTTCCTTGTCTCTTCCTTTTCTCACCATTGGTTTGGTCTTTCTGCTCACATCTTTGGAGTCTTTCGTTGATTTGTCATCCTAGATGACTCCAATGGAACGCAAATCTTTCACGACAACAATAGCCTCTTCGCAGCTTTCTAATAGTGTTGGCTTCACATCTCTCTTGACGAACTACACAATGGTGGTTGGAAGTTGAGATGTGTAATAGTTGATAGTGACAGAGTAATTAGGTTTGGTGTCTGTTGTAAAATTATTCAAGATACACGTAAACCTCTTATTGAAATAATTTACTTTCTCTTTTCCCTCCATCTTCAGGCTTCCCAATTCTTTGAGTAGCATGGCTGGAGTCTTGTCATTAGAAAACTTTTCAAGGAACATACGTTTGAACGAACCCCAGTTCTGTATAGAGTTGGGTGGAAGGCTGTGATACAAAGCATCTACCCAACTTTCCAAGGTACATGGAAACAACCTACATGCTACGTCGTCATAACATACCTCAAGGGTCTGCAATTGTAGGTAGAAGTTTTCTAAGTGGTCTTCTGCCTCATCGCGCTATCAGGGTTAAACTCTATGTTCATTCTCTCCACTCGCTTCAGAATCTTATGCATAACATCTAAGAGAGCCAATGGTCCCTGAGTCATCCATTCATGATTTGGGTCAGCCATCTCTTCGTCTTCTTCCTCTCCTTCGGAATCTGATGGTTCTAGATCTAAGTTTGTCAATTTGTCTCTATCTCCACTTGCTCCGCTACCTTCCCCCTTGCCTCCTATATCGAAGTTTGATCCCAAGGCCACAAGAGTGCATTGTTTTTCTTCAAAGAAGATTGTATGTTCCTCTCCACATTCAATAGCTTCTTTCAACCCTTCAATAGTAGCAAGGACTTCTTCTTCCACCGATGATACAACTACTCCTATTGAAGTGGCCTTTGGCTTCTTAGATGCATGTGGAAGGTACCATATGCATGGGATCAGTCCAATTGCTTTTGTGAACTGGCAAGTGATGTGAGGTACAGAGAAAAGGTGTTGATATGAAATTTTGTGTTCAATTCTAGGATGTGAGGAGTAACCAACTGCAGAATTGTGAAAGAGGGGTTGCGAGTTACTACCTTGACCAGATTGTTGATGAGTGAGTGTGAGGGGAATTTCAACCATGTACAACTGGCTTCCCTCCTTCTAGCACTAGAAATGTTGATGGTGCTGCACCCGCCAAAATTTAGGGGGATCACCCCTGTATGAAGTCCCAACTAGACCTCACATCGTTTAGTGTGGGAGTCCCATCCGATATGATGGCTTGATTGCCATTGTCTTAAGGATTTGCCTCAACTCTTACTTGTCGGCATAGGAGAGTGGTTCGCTTTGTCTTTGAGAAGTGAGGTTTGTGTGACTGGTGAGTTTAAGTTTACTTGTGTCAATGGTTCTTTCATTGTGAGGGGAAAAGGTGAAGGTGAGTTCCAGGTTGAAAGAGATCAGTCCCAACTCAGCTAGGAACACACAACACAAAGGACATACACAACATCGAGCAAAACAGTCCACTCGAATATGGAAGCCACAACATACAAGGTAAGATAACACATACAAAAATCATGGATTAGTCCAAGATGAGTGCAATGGTTGTAACAACAAGGTTCATGTGAAAGGTTTGTCTAATGTCCGACAAAATAGTCGACATGGATGGGACAACATTAACAACATATACAACACATTTCCATGAATAGATTACACATTACAGCAGATGAATCAATTCAGATGTAGAACTCATGGTTAAAGCAACATTCATTACAAGTGTTAAAGATTAGTCTTACAACAAATGAGATACATGTGTGAAAACATGTTGGCGTGTTGACAAGCTTCTGAATTAAGCGAAATTTCCAAGACACATTGTTACACCATACATCACTAACCAGGTCAATGGGACATTGGAGCCACTACATCTTACTCGTCAAAGAAAAGATTACAGAATCTCTTGGCTATATGGGAGGAGCTGAGCTCCAAAGTCCCTTCATGTACTAATGGGGGGGTACTTATAGCCAAGGATGAAACTGGCCTTATGGTTGTTCGACTACCCTCAATACCATTCGACTTCCATGAATTTCTGAATTACATGACTCTATGCTCGACAAGTGGGTCTCTTGGACTTCCACATTACATCACATTGATTGACAACAAGCCCATAGTGGAGATGTGGGCAACATGACTCATGACTTGACTCGACATGACTTGACATGACAATGTTGGTACATTCGAGCTGCTGTTGGATGCATGTCAAGCTAGAGTATTGATGAGTGATGGATGTCTTCATGGTGTATCATAGCTTCACCTCTGCATGGTGAAGTGCGCAGAGTCTTCGATGGTTATTGGTTCACTTGATGAATATTTATCATGTTGTTCCTTGCTTTCATGTTGAGAGGCTTGACAAGCTCACTTGTTCATGAAGGTGCATGTTCGTCATGTTCGTCCGCTTCACATGCTCCATTTGTTTGTCCATTGGTGAACCTATCCATCTGCATGTGCTCCCTAAGTTCATCTCGTCCGTTTCCTTGACATTTTTATTGGTGTACCTGTACATGCAGTCACTCATGATGAGACGACATCAAATCCAAAACCTCCTAGTCTACCATGACACATGATCGTTCGAATGCAAGTGACCGAGAGAGGTAGTAGGGTTGCGATGCAGGATGATGGTTCTAGGAAATTTTTGATGAAAACTGCACATTATTCATTGAGAGATGAAGATAGGCGATCTGAGTCAACAATGACTGACTGCAAGGTCTAGCTCAGTTGGGAGGCAAAATTGCGCAAATTTTGGGAGGAACAATCCTGGCTGCTGGAAGGCAAGGCAGGCATGCTTTGCACATTTTCTTGAAAAAATAGTCAGCAGGAGCTAAACATCCAGATTTGTGCAATTTTCTAGAGGAATGGGCCGGGCTACACGAAGGGTCAGCAAGCAGGGATTACGCAGTTTTTCTAGGGAACTTCCCAGGAGACTAGAAGCCAGATCATCGCAATTCCCAGAGGGAATTGCCAGTTTGGCTGCTGGGGTCATTGGTAGCTAGATATGCACAATTCCTAGAGGGAACTGTTAGTTGGCTAACACGGTCACTGGCAGCCAGATCTGCACAATTCCCAGAGGGAACTGCCAGTTGGTTGCCCAGTCACTGGCAACAGAAACTGCACAATTCCCAAAGGGAACATGCAGTATTCTGCTAGGAGTTGTTGGCTGAGAAGATTGCATTAAGGCCACGAGGCTAGCTTGATGATCATCTTTGCACAATTTCAGAGCTGAGGTGACTGATGGGCAACAGGATGCCTAGTCATTAGTACCACATAATTTCTTAGATGAACAGTCGGTCGACTGTATGGGTGGGCATCATAAGTGCTCATTGAATTTATTGTGGGTAGCACAGCTTGAAAGTACTAGATTAGTGCTTCTCCATTGTTCTAGTTTACATTTGATCGAGAAAAAAGTAGGGTGATGGTCCAGTCATCAGTGAGGAGTCTGGTCATGAGAACTCCAGCAAAAATGACTAAGTGTGGGAATAATCAAAAGATGAATAGGTGAGTGAAGTAGGAAAGTGTTCCCTCTACGGACAAAGGAAACCCCTCTAGCCCTAGAGTGTGTCTAGTTACAACAAAGACAAAACAACAATTGATTCCCTTAAATAGTCATCTTTGGAGGCCTACCTCAAACCAGTGGTTGATGAAGTTCCGTTGCACTGCTCTAGCTTTTGTTTCTTCTCCTCAATGAGCAATCAACCTGAAACACCACAAGAAAACAACGGAGCATGTAACTGAGAACAAAAATGATCTATTTACTCATAAAGTCAAGAAATCATGGGCTATCAAGTAAATTATACACAAGATATAGGAAATCATCATTGATTGTATTAATATGAATTAAGAACAAAGCTTACAACCAAGTCTTGACATCGCAAGCCTTTTTGGAGGGTCTAGCCAATATGTTTCTTCAAGAATTCACTCTCAAGAATGGGTCTCCCAAATAGACAATATCTCTCTCTCACCTGCAAGCTTTAATACAGGGTTAAGGCACAACACAACCTCTCACCAAACTATTAGCAATCCCACACTTGTCACACTCACACCAAAGCTATCTACTAAACTCAAAGACACTAGTAGCACTGTCCAACCAAAAGAACTATCAGATCATAGCAATGGTGAGTGATTTTATAGGATAAGGAGTCTCCATGAAATGATGGAGAGGCAGCGTATCCTCAAGGAAGGTTGCACAAAAGATGGTGTTGAGCTAATTTATTGACTAAATTAACACAAGTATTTAATTATCAATCTGGGTTTGTAAGACTTGGAGGCAAATCCACAGTATATGGACATCAGATATAATCAAACTTGAAAGAAAATTTTTCAAAAAATAAAGAAGTGCATATTACAAGTATAGCCTATACTAATAATTCCATTTCACCTTGCAATGAAGGAAAGCTGAAATGGCTCTTAACTTAAGAGGGCCAATTCTTCCTCAATTATTACTTGATGAATAGAAATTAGAAACCATGAACTCTCAATAGCTTAAGATGGAAAAATAATCAATGAAGGGAGACTCTTAACTTAAGAGACCTGTGGTATTTCCCATCATAATTCATTCACCATAATGCTATCGGTTGAAGATTGAAAATACATAAGAAAATTTGTTTGCATGTAATCAAGGAAAAATCTAGTTTCAATCCACCAATTTAACAGAAGGAGTGTTCAAATTGAACACCTTGTTATTCCATCTTACTAAAGTGACGAACAAACTAAGATTCAATAAAATAATTCATCACACATCAAACATAAACCAATCTAAAGCAAAGCACATAAACAAGTTCTAAGATAACCAAATTATGAAAAATTAAACTAGTCTAACAAAGAAGTGTACTTAGCTTGCAGTGGAGCTGCACCCTTGCTTTGCACACTTGAAGGTTGATATTAGAAGCTAAAACTTCATTCACACATCCAAATTATTAAACAACAAAATAGCAGTAGAACAGGTTCTCCAAATTAGCTTCAAACTCCAAAGTGTCTCAGCATAAAACTATATAAAAGTTACATCCATAATCCATCAAAGTCTTGCCTTTAAATAGAGGTTTTGTGAAAAGAACTGATCTATAATATTTCTAGCAATCATATCTACTCATATCCATCTATCTAAGTCAAACTCATCCAATCCATCCCAAGAAATATGGTCAGTCCCATAAAATCTCAAAAACTGCCCTATTTCCTAGGGATTTTCTGGGTGACTAGTCATGTTTGACCAGCCTTGCTTGGGCCTAATAAAGCTTGTTTTGACTGAACCAAGTGGAATTAGTTCAGTCCTAGTTCCCAAGCTTTCCATTCATGCATCCAGCTCGAGCCCAAGTGTTCTACAAATATGTCATCCACATAGCTATTTCGGGAATTTCTAATTCTGTCCAAAATTGCACTTGAAACTCAATTTTAATAAAAACTTCTAGAAATTGCAAAATTAAAATTAAACACCTGAATATGCATAACATACATCAAAATGAGATGGATGTGATGGAAAATGGATGGAAAATAGAAGGATTAAGTAATTTTTGTTAAGAAAAAATAGACCAAAACTAAGGGCCAACAAACGGACCACCTTCCCAGAGGAGGAATGGCGACCCAAACTAACCCAACAACCAGGTCTAGAGAAATCCAAAACACCGGCTATTGGAACAAAGTCACCCAATCTGGATCGTTGCTAGCTGTGAACTAAGTCTCCACGATAGCATCGCAAGGAGGCAATTCATGCAGACCAATTGTCATGATAACTAGTTAAGGGACTCGCATCGGGCCCTAAAAATCGACCGTCGTGGGAAATAGGTGTACACCGGTAACTGTGTCGCAATGAGACTATTTATGATAGGGAATCTCATGTATATTAAGGGCTTACTCGTGGGAAGGCAGAAACTTAGGGAATAAGGGTCAACTTACAGCATCTGAGAGAATTTACTTAATCTTCTTACATAAGTGGGAAGATATGAACATGTTTACTTGACACATGACACAGCAGAGGGACTGATATGAGGACAGTGACAAATTATTGTGTAACATGTGCCCCCTAAAGCATGAAGCCCGAGAGAGTGGGAGGGGTGAAATGATTTACGAAATTGTTTGAACTAGAACACCACTTTGAAGAACCTGCAGGCACAGGTACAACTGATATCACTAATAGTGAAATACATTTAGTTTAGGCATGGGTGCAGCCATCCAAAAGACATATGAAAATTGGTCTGTGGTATGGACGCAGCCACCTAGTCAACAAGACCATAAAAATGATAAAGCTATGGTCGTAGCCATCCATGAAGACTAAGGTATGGTCGCAACCATCCAATCAAATAGTCATGTATGTAATCATGAACCAATCCACACAGCCCGAACATATGTAATCTTAGTACGAGGTCTTCAAACCTACCCGATCATAGTACAAATTCTAGCATGTGGACAAATGTGCTGAGATGGAGCATGATAGAAAGTTGCTTGATTACCGGTCAATGATGAAAACCATTAACAAGTGCAAGAGAAACCACGAATAATTCCAATGGCTCTCAAGGTACTATCTAGTACAATCCAGCAAGTGTGAAAGATGGGATGAAGTCGAACACTAGTGGAATTATTCGATAGAAGACCAATAATGTAAGCCTATCATCAGGTGTGAAGAACTTTCCATGGAGGCATGCAAGCTCCAAGGTACCGAAGGGGATCTCTAGACCAATCTCCTGGATAATGAGCTGGTGTCGACAGGAGACGATCCATCGCAGGAGGGCCATAATGTTTCCCCCATCAACAACACAAGATAAAGAACAAGTGGTAGATGGTGAAATAGAGGATCAGAGGAGGATGTAAGGGTGTCAACTGTAGAAGGATTATACTCTTGAACATATCGACAACAAGACTCCAGAGGATGGTAGCATTTTGGTACCAAGGGATCGAAGGTTTGATGGAAACAATAAGTATCAGATGGAATGAGGCAAAATGGCAACCCAAAAAATCCCAAAAGGCCAAATGATGGTGTGAGGATATCCTAATTCAACAAGAAGCAAAAGTGTCAATGTTCAAGAGTGACTAGCTGCCATAGGTAACCAATGATGACTTCCAAAATTTCCCCCACCATTGCTGGCGAGTACCCCAATTATTTTTGAAACAAGCTTGAAGGGGATAGCATATGCTCTTAATATAAGTTTGACTTTTGGACGAATCCAACCTAGTAATAGTTTAACGATCCCTATGGAGGAGAAGCTCGAATCTCCTCATGGTGATGAGTCGAATGTCGTCAGGGTTTAACAAGTCCGACATAGGTAAAACTCAGAGTCTTTTTCATGTTTAGTGAGTTTGAAAAAGACACAGAAAAGAAAACTCCGAGGGGGGGGGGGTCCTTTTTTGTAAATTTGTGTCCTGCAAGCCTAAAAAAGTATAAAATAATACTCGAGAGAACTGTTTGACCATTATGATCAAGGAATAATTTTCATAATTAGTGGCCCCGATCTGAAAAAGTAAAAAAATGATCAGAGACACGTCATTTCATAACCAGTATCGACCTTGAAATGACAAAAGTCCGGCAATATTTTCATGTTTATACGGTCATAGAATAGCTCAAAGTGGACCACCTTTTATTTCGTTTAACGAGTTAAAAGGGAAAACTCGACAATATTTTCGTCTTTTGAGTTGGAAAAATCACTATAAAAATGGGTCAATGGTAATTTATTTTTACATTTACCTTTTGAGGTTTTCACCTTTGGTGATTTTGTGTGCAAACCTGTGCAAAGTTCTAAGCTTGATTCTGACATCAACAATCAACCATCTGACTTGAGACTCCTACCAAGTAAGTAATATATCTTTTGCGTTGCATTTCCATGGTTTTTTTTAGTCAATTTCATGTTTCATAGGTGGTTTTGGGTGGTTTTTAGTTCCGAATCCGCCTCTTGGTCATCGCAGAAGATCCACTTGGGTTAGTGACGACCGAGCTTGCTAACACCCACCACCGTCGGGATTGTTGCTAGAGACAGATGTACTCTCCCGACGATCATGGAAAAAATGAACTTTGACCTCGAGCCATCGTTGCTGTTTGAAAAACGGCCACAATGGCACCATAAATATTGAAATTTTTATGAATTGTGCATTTAAGCTTATGGAAAAGGCTCTAATTGTTTTTTCCTTCAACGCAGGGCAACAAGGCATTCGTATGGCAAGTTCTTCGCGCCTGACGACATACTTGCATCATTGGTCTTCGATTGGATGATTCCACGAGTGTTCGACTTCAACTCATTCTTCACACTTAGTGGATTGTACTGGATAGTACCTTGAGATCCATTGGCATTATTGGTGGTTTCTCTCACGGTTGTTAATGGTTAACTTTCCAAGTAATCAAGCGAATTTCTATCATGCTCGACCTTGGCACATCTTTTCACATGCTAGAATTTGTACTATGATAGGTTGGGTTTCAAGACCCCGAACTAAGATTTCGTATGTTCGAGCTGTGTGGATTGGTTTGTGATTCCATACATGACTCTTTGATGGATGGCTGCGACCATACCTGAGTCTTAATGGATGGCTGCAACCATACCTCTATCATTATCATGGTCTTGTCAGCTCGGTGGTTGTGTCCATACCATAGACCAAGTTTCATATGTCTTTTGAATGGCTGCGCCCATACCTAGACTACATGTATTTCACTATCAGAGATATCAGTTGTACTTGTGCCTACAGGTTCTTCAAAGTGGTGTTCCAGTTCGGTCATGGTTTTGTAAATCATTTCACCCCTCCCACTCTCTCGGGCTTCATGCTTTAGGGGCCATTTGTTACATGGTAATTTGTCACTATCCTCATCTCAGTCCCTTTGCTGTGTCATGTACCAAGTAAATATGTTCATATCTTCCCACTGATGTAAGAAGTTTAAGCGAATGCTCTTTGATGTTGCAAGTTGACCCTCATTCCCTAAATTTCTACATCGTCACAAGTAAGCCCTTAATGCACGCGACGGTCCCCTGTCCTCAACAATCTCATCACGACACCATCGTAGATGTACACCTGTTTCCCACGACGATCGAATTCCAAGGCCTGGTGCTAGGATATTAACTATTTATTGTGACAATTGGTCTGCATCCATTGCCTCCTTGCGATGTCATCACAAAGACTTAGTTCATGGCTAGCGATGATCCATATTGGACGAATTTGTTCCAACAGTCGGCCTTCTGGATGTCTCTAGACCTGGTTATTGGGTCAGTTTGGGTTGCCCTTCCTCCTCTGGGAAGGTGGTTCCGTCTTTTGTACAACCTTCCTTGAGGATAAGCTCCCTCTCCCTCATTTCATGAAGACTCCTCCTAGAAAATCACTCACCATTTCTATGATATGCTAGTTCTTTTTTGGTTGGATAGTTCTGCTAGTGCTTTTGAGTTTTCTAGATAGCTTTGGTGTGAGTGTGACAAGTGTGGGATTGCTAATAGCTTGTTAAGAGGTTGTGGAGTGCCTTAGCTTTGTATTAAAGCTTGTGAGTGAGAGAGAGAGATATTGTCTATTTGGGAGACCCATTTTTCAGAGTGAATTCTTGAATAAACATACTGGTTGGACCCTCCAAGAAGGCTTGCGACGCCAAGACTTGGTTGTAAGCTTTTCTCTTGATTCATTATTAATAATATCAATTATGATTTCCTATATCTTGTGTACCATTTACTTTATAGCTTATGATTTCTTGATTTTATAAGTAAATAGATCATTATTGTTCTTGGTTACATGCTCTGTTGTTTTCTTGTAGTGTTTCAAGTTGATTGCTCATTGAGGAGAGAAACGAAAGCTAGAGTAGGGCAGCAGAACTTCACCAACCACCGGTTTGAGGTAGGCCTCCAACGATGACTATTTAAGGGAATCAATCATTATTTTGTCTTTGTTGTGACTAGACCCACTCTAGGGCTAGAGGGGTTGCCTCTGTCTGTAGAGAGAACATTCCTACTTCACAAGTTTGCGAGTGAAGTAGGAAAGTGTTCACTCTGTAGACAGAGGCAAACCCTCTAGCCCTAGAGTGTGTCTAGTCATAGCAAAGAAAAAACAACAATTGATTCCCTTAAATAGTCATCGTTGGAGGCATACCTCAAACTGGTGGTTGATGAAGTTTCGTTGCGTTGCTCCAGTTTCTGTTTCTTTTCCTCAATGAGCAATCAACCTAAAACACCACAAGAAAACATTAGAGGACGTAACCGAGAACAACAATGATCTATTTACTCATAAAGTCAAGAAATCATGAGCTATCAAGTAAATTATACACAAGATATAGGAAATTATCATTGATTGTATTAAGATGAATCAAGAGCAAAGCTTACAACCAAGTCTTGATGTCGCAAGCCTTCTCGGAGGGTCCAACTAGTATGTTTCTTCAAGAATTCACTCTCATGAATGGGTCTCCCAAATAGACAATATCTCTCTCTCACCTACAAGCTTTAGTACAAGGTTAAGGCACAATACAACCTCTCACCAAACTATTAGCAATCCCACACTTGTCAAACTCACACCAAAGCTATCTACTAAACTCGAAGACACTAGCAGCACTATCCAACCAAAAGAACTAGCAGATCATAGCAATGGTGAGTGATTTTATAAGAGAAGGATTCTCCATGAAATGAGGGAGAGGGAGCTTATCCTCAAGGAAGGTTGCACAAAAGATGGAACCAGCTTCCCAGAGGAGGAAGGGAAACCCTAACTGACCGAACAACCAGGTCTAGAGACATCCAGAAGGCCAATTGTTGGAACAAATTTTCCCATTCTAGATCGTCGCTAGCCGCGAACTAAGTCTCCGCAATGACATCGCAAGGAGGCAATGCATGCAGACCAATCATCGTGATAAGGGTCAGCTTGAAGTATCAAAGAGAATTTGCTTAATCTTCTTACATCAGTGGGAAGATATGAACATGTTTACTTGACACAAGACACAGCAGAGGGACTGAGATGAGGATAGTGACAAATTATTGTGTAACAAGGTGATCGTGCGGACACACACTCGCATGACTTGACGATGAAACGACCAAACCATCGAGATACACATGTTCAACATGACTGACTGACGATGCAAGTGACAAGCACGACACTCATGATTGAGTTTTCATGATCGAGATGATTCTTGCGCGACAATGAATGTGACTCCATGTGTGAGTGCTACAAATTCTTTCATGACGAACACATCAAACATATACAAAGCAAAGGCTTTGAGCATAACTAGAAAATGGTCACAAGCATGACTTAGACATCAGCATGTAGAGACTGGAGTGCAATAAACAAGCAAGGTGAATGTAAAGACTCACACGAGCTCACAGAGTGAACCCGAGTGCGTGCAGTCATCAAGTGAAACTCTCTAAGGGAGGCTCCAAAATTGGTGTAGGCCAAAATTTTGGAGGGTGGTTGTAGCTGCTAAAACACCATCCTATACATAACACTTCATAAAAAACATGTACACACACTATATATACAGAACACCACATGTGCACAACATTACAGATGCAACATGTACAACAGATACAACATATGCTCAACAATAGTACCACACATCCAAAACCAAACTCTCTCTACCAAGAAACCTTGCTTCTAGTGTATTTTACATGCTTGTCCCAACATGTCGCAGACCACACTACCTTCATTTTGCTGACACATCCCTCAGTATAACCTGCCCATAATATAATCACATAATATCAACTCATAACCACATGATACTGACCTCATAGATTTGTCAAGACTACTCTACCACTTGATTCCTCATAAACCAAGAACCTCTTCATGTCATTCACCTGCGTAAGCAATCATTCCTTCACAAGAATGATTCCTAACGACCTTGTCAAACAACAACACACACACACACACATAAATTAGCATTAAACAATCATGATCCTTTAATACAACGACATACATACATACATATAAACATTAACATAAAAACAATCGTGATCCATTATGACCCTGTTAGACATGACATAAATACATACATACATACATGTGTGTGTGTGTGTGTGTGTGTGTGTGTGTTGTGTGTGTGTGTGTGTGTGTTGTGTGTGTGTGTGTTATATATATATATTAGATATATATATATATTAATATATAATATATATATATATTATATATATATATATATATATATATAATATAATTATATATATAATATATATATATATATCAACATAATCACGATCATAACATAATTACCAGATAGCATAAGGTCAAGGTTAAGAGAACTCCCTTTATCTGTGCACACCATGCACAATATTGAGAACAATCATTCCCAACATAACAAAAGCATATGACACCTCAGGTCCATTTACTTCACCTTTCCCGTTACCTTCCTCATGACCATAATTCCACCATCCATTATCCCAATGGACCAAACCAATCCAACTGGTTGAAATATTCCTTCCTTCAATTGTCCTTTACTCATGCACTGAGCTTCATCTCAGTATTTCATTACCTATTGGGTTCCACAAAACTCCCCAAGAGTTCCATCAACTTTCTTCTTTCCCAACCAATTCCCAAGACTCAAAACATAAGAAATAAACAAGAAGAAAACCATGAAAATCAATAACAGTATGACACTGCAAACAAAGTAGCTTGGCCATGTAGAAGATGTTGAAAAGACCACAATCAAACAAAAAAAATTAGAAAAATACGAAAAACACAAGACTAAAAAAAAGCACCATGAGTCAATCCCCATGGTTCCCAGTGCTTCTAAGGGAAATCTCAACCTGAGCCTTCTTCAATATTTCATGGCAATGTCTTTTCCATGCAATCCCTTGCATCATAGTCCCATCAACACATAAATGTCAGCCCATAAATAAACATAACAATACATTTATTTCCTTCCCTTGATGTGCCAAGCACGTTTCTTGCAACTGAACACATCAATGCCATATTGCAAAGAAATCTAATTCCCTTGATAGATCCACCTGTAACTAGAGACTAGCTAATATACTTGTCGAATACATGTTCATGAATCAAGCACATATCCACATAATGTCAGACAAGATTAAGGTTAAGAAGACTTCATGTATGCAAATAATTGATTCATTTGGAATTAGGGTTTCCAAACATAGCCAAAGGAATACTTTCCCAATTCCTTTCTTTTACCTTTTTACCTTGTTACAATCAAGACTTACTATGTACTATCACATCACCCAACTGTTAGTTATATGAACAAATCGATTGTTACCTTGCCACGCTAATACCAAGCATGTTTCCCTGCAATTACTCACACATGTCAATCTCCCTTTTCAAAGATCAAGACATCATGTATATTAATTTGAAATCAACCTTTACCAAGCCTAACAACCATGTCATACTCAACAATCAACTCACATTCATCATTCATAATACACAATGCTACAAGTATCACCTCTCAACACACATGTATTAGTACAACCATCTTAAGCCAAAATCATATTGGCAAGAAATATTTAGACACATACTCATATAATTCAAGTATTCATACATTCAGAGAATAGATAGATGACATAATGGACACCAAATACTCAAAAACCAAATAAACGACATAATCGAACATTCAAGGACAATGTAAACACCATAAGCAAGCTCATACCTTAGTGTATATCAGGGGAGTACATCTTGTCTACATAATCAATCCATATTAGCATGATATAATTTCATGACATATCAAATAAAACATAAATAAGGTCATGATAGCCATAATAGTCACTAGCTAACGTGTTCACATCATAAGTGCATAAACAATTATCATTCATACACAATAATCACATCTCCACAGTTAGTCTAGATTAGTACGACATAATATCACATCATATTAAGTCATACCTAAATGTCATAACCATTTTCATAGACCAATCCAACTTAGTATGATACATATAACATCAATATATTAATGTAATAATCCTAATTGTCAAGTTACTAGCATATAACGAGAACAAATTATACATGATTCTCATCAACAACATATAACATAATCATCAAGATAACTATCATATAACAACAAGAAGTTAACTTATAACATACACATTAACAACATATAATATAATCATCAATTTATCTAACATAAAACAACAATATCAATGCATATAACCACAGGTTATTATCATTCATGACTATCTCACACATGTGTATATGAATACACTAATCAACTAGCTTCTATCATGTATGTAACCATGACATTAATATAATGAAAGGCATACACATAACCATAATGCATATAGTAATCCTTAACCTACATACTTGCATGCCCAACATACAAACTTGTATGGTGACATGCTCTTTCCTTGAGGTCCAATGTTGCAACTTCACTTTGATCATCTACATCTCCTGCTCTATCTCAGCCAAGACATTAGCATCATAACATAACAACTACATCATTATGACATAACTACATCCAATGACCTCGTAATGCATATCTAACCTATTATGCATGCATAACCATCACCATAAATATGCATGCACAATAACCTATAGACATCGACATGCATAACAAATGCATACAAAACCATACACCCTTGACAACACATCCCACAACAACACCATCAACCTTCACATGGCGAAATCACTACAACTATGATCAACACCATGAAAATGCAACAAGCACATGGACTACCGGCATAAGGAACACATACTCAACTGACATGAACGCATGACCAAAACACCATCCATCCAGTCTGATGGGTGAACCATGCTCTCATACCACTCTATAGTATCAAATATGACCCAAAGAGAGTGCAACCCACTCTGATACCACTCTGTAACACCATCCTCCCACATCTACACAAGTAACCTGTCAACCAGAGTAAACATGTGCCAAGAAGTTACTATGATATGATTTGATCTCCTAAGTCATGTTAAGGAAGTGGAACCAACAAAAACACGCCATATAGACCTTCCACAAGAATAAAAAGACTCTCAGGAACCATCCCCACCTCTCAAGTAAGAAACCCTTGAGTCCCACTAAGTTTTTTGACCAATTAACTGTAGAAATTTTGAATAATTTAACACATATTCAACAGATATTATCCTGATCATGTACTATTGCGGAAAACATACACAATACATAAGCTCCTCTACGTTGATCATCAATATAGCAGCAAAACATCAAGAGCATTTACACATTAACACAATATGTATCCCGGGGAAAGCATCTCGCTAAAAACCCCAACTATCTATATATTAATGATTGAGTCATGTAAAATTACAA
>APFE030077279.1:0-25528 GCA_000404065.3 Pinus taeda
AAGGAAGACTTGGTGTACTTTCCCAAGGTACAACCTTTACATGTGTCAACTTGCTCAATTTTACCTTTGGGAAGTCCTGTAGATATATGTTACATTATCTTCAAAGCCCCATGATGCAAATGGCCCAACCACCTATGCCACAACTCACCAATATCTTGGCTTTGAACCAATTCTGCTTTTATACTTAATAATGCATAATCATCTACATCTAGTTTATAGAGATTCTTCACTTGAATCCCTATCCTCTTGGTCTAATCCGTGGCTATGTGTCTTAGGAACACCTTTCCTTTATTGAAGAAAAAATCGTAGCCTTTGTCCTCCAACATCGCAACCAATACCAAGTTCTTCTTCAATCCAGGCACATAGATCACATCTGTCAAGGTGAGAGGAGCTCCATGCTCCCTCTTAAAAGAAACTGTGCCCACTCCTGAAACACTATGCCTTTCATCGTTACCTATCTCTATGCGCATCTTGAGGTATTTATCCTCCAAGGCACTGAATAAATTTTTATCACCGGTCATGTGGAATGAGGCTCCACTATCAAGATACTAGACACAACCCATCATTGATGATACCATGCATACGATGAGGGTAAATTCCATTTCAAACTAAGAGATTAATGCCTCACCTTTCGATCTTTCTAAGGATCCCTTCTTGGACTTCTTTGATGGGAAATTAGTCGCATAATATCCCATCTTGTGACAATTAAGGCATCTTACTTTAGACATGTCACCCTCCTTCCTTCCATGAGAAGAATTCGATTTGAAATGGGAAGCCTTCCCCTTCCCTTTCCTTGCCTTACTTTCTAAGGCTAGATTTTCTTCATCATCATTCTTAGATGAAGAACCATCTAGTGTGCTCCTCCTGATCTCCTCTTGCATAAGATCCGACCATGGTCGTTCGCAATCTGGAAGTTTCTTCCTTCCACTCATAGAGTCCTAGTAGCTATTCCAACTCTTTGGAAGGCCAAGGAGAGCGAGGCTTACCATATCATCATCGACAGTAGTTATTCCCACACTGCCAAGCTCATCTTTGAAGGTGATGAGCTTGTTCAGATATGTGGAAATAGTATTTCCCTTCTCCATCTTGATTCTTCGCTTATCCTTGAGCACAAATTTCCCCTAGTTGCTACTATTCTGGTAGAGGTCCTTCAATGTCTTCCACATTGAAAATGGAGTATCCTTCCCATGCAGACTCGAGACAATATGGTCTCGAAATCCCTCAAGGATGATCTATCTTGCCTTCACCACACACTTCTTCCACTCAGCCAACTCTTGTGCATTACTTGAAGCTGGCTTTGGGATTTCTTGATCAATGAATTCCTTCAAGCCATTGTCTTCTAATATAGCCTCCATTCTATCTTCCATGCTATGTAATTTGAGCTACCTTCCAAGGCATACTCAAGTCTCAAGCCATAAAATGCCATTAGCCAACCTTGAAGTATGATATGAATTCGATTTGCACTTGCAACCTCGAACTTCAAACTTCGAATTCTCTTCTTAGTATAGTGTTCACAGCTCCGATACGATGTAGAAAATCTGTGTAGGTTAACCCGATAATGCAATATAAATCAAAGCATAATACTATAACCTACTTCTACTATCAAGTTAGAAAAGCTTAAAGATTGAGCTGAACAATATAACCAGAAGAAGAAGAATCAATGGCACAATACACATGAAAATACTTTGGGGAAATCCTCAACTAAAAACCCCACACTATTGTATTATCATACATGGGGGAAATACATAGGAATTATACAAAGCCTTATCTCTCATAGCTAGCCATCTCTCAGTACAATCCTCACAGATGCTCACAGGAAAACTTGGCTTCTCTCCAATCTTCCTCTCTACCCTCCAAGCTCCTATTTCCTTGCATTGTTCCTTATGGATGATTCCCAGTTACCAAGTGGAAAACCCTACCTCCAAAACTGCACAATCCTCAAGGATTTATCCTTAACTGCATGCATGATTTTTCTCCATGAGAAAATGCATGCAATTGATAGTACAATATCCTTGAACTTTAATCTCAATTGGGTCTTTTTGAGAATAGACATGCATGAGTTTCTGATGAGGGAATCTTCAGTTAACTGGAGTAGCACTAGTTGAGTGCATTAATGCCTCAACTGACTGTTAACTCACTATTAGTTCCTCAAACAGTTTGGAACTAATTTAACTAGACTTAACTCAGTAAACTAAGTTAACTAATTACAACTCAAATATAACTCAGTCTTATCTCCTTAATTTAAGGAATAACTCTTTCATAACCTTAGAAAGACTTCTGACCTGAATTTCTCCAACTAATTAATTTAAAATAAATTAATTAATTAATTCCAAGTAGCTGTTAACACTAAATTCGATTTAATTCACGATTTAATTCAAGGAAAAATTAAATCGAAATATTCTTGTTTCCATATTTCAACAAAAGGCATGGATGTCAAGTAAGGTTCTTCCCTAACCTTAGACTATCATTTATGCTCAAAACTAGTATCTTTTAGTTTTAATAGGGTTTCTTGTAGTTTTGATAGGAATTACTATAGGATGTCCTAGTTCTCATCTAAAGGCAGTTTCAAGGTTTTAGAGGTGTCCAAATGGTGGAACAAGGTAGCAAAAGGTTGATAAGAGTGTCGAAGACCTTGCCAAACTAAAAAAATATTCCATAACTCATCTTGAATAAGGGCAAGAAAGCAAGCTAATGGTCTCAAGAAACAATGTTTTTTCTTTGAACAAATATGTGTTTGGGCTTGTCCTTGAAGATCTTACAGCCAAGATTCTTAATGCACAAGAGAAATGCCACCAAGGCCATGGATGAGGCACAATAAGGTCACTAAGTTGCTCAAAGGAGGAGCGACACTTTCAGCAGGGGGATATGATGGACCTCTAAGTTAGACATAAATTAAGGCCCATGCCTCTAGATTAAAACATAAATTAAGGCCTATGACCATCCTTCAGCACATTAAACCTCTCTTTTTGCATTAGATAATTTATTTTGAACTTTAACATATTCATTAGGAAGGTTTATGAATATTTGAATATTTGTGCCTAATATTATTTATTTTTTATGGAATATTATGAGAATATTGGGCAGATTATGAAGAGTTGGAGGAGAAGATAATTTAGGGACTCATTCCCTACTACCGAATGAACAATAATAAATAATAATTCAACAAGATATTATGGAATTATGGCACAAATTGTAGAACTCCAATGATTGAGAAAATCTAGGAATGTGTTCCCAACCATTTAATGCAAATTCTTAGTATTGGGGACTAGATCCAATAATCAAGGGATTTCGGTGGGGAAAGCTTCCTTCATATATGGGAAATTATTCTTAACCATTTTGTATAATTTCAAAGTCGAATTTGCCTCTAGGGAATGATTGAGAAAATCTAGGAATGTGTTCCCTACCATTTAATGCAAATTCCTAGCATTGAGGACTAGATCCATTAATCAAGGGATTATGGTGGGGAAAGGTTCTTACATTCATGGGGAATGATTCTTAATCATTTTTTATAAGTTCCAAGTCAAATTTTCCTCTACGAAGAGATTTTGATTAGTGTTATTGTGGAGAGAGCTTGTATTTTTGTAGATCCATTGTATTTTCTTGCAGGGGTGTAATTCTATTGATGAAAATAATGAAGATTGGTGTCATGTTCACCTTCTAAATCTTGTTCTCCTCCATAGGTCTATGAGTTTCCTTCGGCTTGGCCATCCCAAGAACCTCAGATCCCTTTTGTATCATTTTCTTTCCTTCTTTTCATTTCTTATTCACATGCATGTCTAGTTTTTATTTTCTTCTATTTTTGCATTTAGTATTAATGATTTCGTGTTGTAGGATTTAGTTAAATGGTTGATGTAAGTTATTTTGTAGGACCACAATAATTATTTCATCCTTTTAAAATATTTGGAAGTTTATAGTAATCATTTAGCTGCTTGGATTAGTCTTCCTATTCCCAAACCTAGATTGTTGAACCTCCTTTTTAGCAAAGAACAATAAATTTTTGTTTTTTTTTATAGCATGCTAACGAGCTTCAATTGACTTGATTCCACTTGGATTAGATCACAAAAAAATTCTAGTTCATAACAAAAATTACCCTGTTTCATTTTGAATTGATTTTGTTAGGCATTTTTTAGATTTACTAGCTCACTAATCCTTGAATTTCTAGATTTTCGACTAGTAATGTTTTTTATTTTCTTAGAATGCGTTAATAGATATATTTTTGAGTTATTCCACTTGGAATGGGGACCTAAGACATCCTATTTAATAAAAAAATTTGTCCCATCCAATTTTGATTTGATTTGCTTGGTCATTCGATGAATTATAGTGAATATGTACATCCTGTAGGAAACTTCTCCAAGCTTTTTGAGCAAATCCATCCATCTCCCAACTTTGGTTTTGAGTTCTGAGTGATCATAAGAATTTTCTCTCTCCACTCCACCCATCTGCCACCTTCCCTAAGCCTTCCATCACCTCCAACACCTTCCATTTTTATCTCGGTTGTATCTTGTAGGTTTTCAGGGGATCTTGTAGGTTTCTAGTACATCCTGTAGGTTTTCCTGAAATGGCCTGTTTTGAGGCCAATTTGAGAGAAAATCTCTAAGAAGTCACAAAAATCCTCCCAAGGGTCTCCCACACCATCCAACCATCTCCTAACCCTTCCATCCAACCTCCAACATCCTTAATTCACCTACCACATCACCAAAAGAAATTAGTTTGCATACTTGATTTTGCATGAAAATTCAAAAAGACAAAAATAGATTTATTCCAGTCCCTTTACTTGCACATTAGTGATGTTTGATGATTCTTACTTCCATTCTTAGATAGTAGCATTTGGTTCATGATAATTTAGCATTATTTCAAAGCATAATTTCTTGGCAGTCAATTAGGAAATGGTGTGATTTAGCATTGAATTTACGTCTCTTTCCTTGTAGTTTCTTTCTTGCAATAGGTTAAGGTTCTATTTTGAACATTCCATTTTCTGCAATTATTTTAGGATTTCACTTCAGTACATTCACTCCATTACATCATGACAGTAAAGGAAGGACACATTGTATGCCACACATATAGTTTCGACACCTCTTAAGTTCGTACGAACCCCGGGTTGATAATTAAAGCGGGTAGCCTTGGGAGTTGCAGCATTCTTGTTGCAATACCGAGGCTCATCAATACCCTTTCTTTGACTCATTCTTTTTTTGATGGTTTTTTTTCTTGCCTTTATATCTAATCATGTTGCTACTAACTTATTCTACAGGCCTTTTTGGAGATACATTATTATATGTAGAGACTTCATTCAAACTAATGCTCTTTTCTAACTTACTTCTCATGGAGACAACCTCCTCTTGTAGTTTTTCATAATGTATAGTCTTTTTATCTAGCTCAATTCGAGTTGAATCAATTTCAACTTCTAACATTTCACATTGTTCTTCTCTTTTCTTTAGTCGATTACTCATCACCTCTTCAATTCTTGTAGCTTCTTCCAACTATGTCCTTAGGACATTGATTTCTTCCTTGTATTCATGCTCTTTATCATCATATATCTGCAACAATTACTTTTTATATTTATTTTAAATTGCAAGTATTTCTATTTCAATTAAAGTTGAGTCTAGCTTAACTTGGTTTTCATATGTATTTTCCTCATGAGTATCAGGTACATTCACACTAGCAGAACAATTCTCATTCAATTGAACATTTTATTATTGAGTGGCCTTTTTGTTTTTCTTCTTCTTCTTCTTCTTTTCTTTTTCTACACTATTTCTATTTATTTGTCCTTGATGTATGACCTGCAATCTATCCCAGAATTCTTTTGTAGATTCGAGATATATTATTGTCTCAAGGTTTGTATTGTGAAAGTTGTTGTAAATTACACTATTTTCTAAGCATTCTACTATTATTATTTCCTTAAGGGGGAATCTTTACTATAGCCATCACATACTAACTTCCATATGTTAGGTCCATAAGCTATCAATTCTTATTTTACCTTCTCTCTCAATTCTCGAAATTTTTGGGTACTAAGTACAAGTATAATTTTCTAATCCATGATTCAAACAGGTCTACCTTCCAATTGTTAGACTAATATAGAAGGAACCCACTCTGGTACCAATTGTTGGAAACTTAACTATGTTGAGAAGCGAGGGTGAATCAATATAGTGCATTCATGGACATCAATTTTCTACTTAATTTCGTTTTTAATGATTCTTTGAATTATTAAATGAGAAATATAACATCACATGAAAAGAATATTTAAGATGTCAACAACATTTAATGACAATGTAAAAATAAGCACATAAAATGAAAACATGTGGACACTAGATAGAAGAGGAAACCCATAAAGAGAGAAAACAACATATTTGTTGTTTTTTTTATGCAAAGGAAAGATCTTACTTCCTATATGACATCATCTTTTGGAGGCTCCAACCTCTCTACTATTATGATAGATACAACTTGTTGGGAAGCTCCTACTCCCTCTTACATTAATTTTCTGTAGGACTCTACCTACATGAGTCTCTTACCTCATTTTTTTCTGCAAGCTACAACTTGCTTGGAAGCCCCTAATTCCACTTAAACAGGCTTCAACATACTATTTTTTAGGCTACTATCTGAAAGGAGACTAAATCCCCTGATACATAAAATAAAAAATGTGTTGGTTTACTTGGCCTTTATTTCTACATACCTCCATCTCATTGTCTCTTACTTCTATTCCTCAAATCATCTTCACATCTTCTCCTCTTCTTCTTTCTCTTTGTGCACAGTAACTTATGAACTAGATCTCTCAGATAACTCAGTCAAATCTTCAACAAAATCTAACATTGCCTTCCAAAAGAACATATTTTATAAACATAACTTGTTGGTTGTTAGTATTCTATGTAAGAATCTAAAATGAATAACTTTCCTATTTGAATTCTAAGGATGTCTCTTTGTTTCCAAACTCTTTCAATTTTTGAATATTAAAAAACATAAAATGAATTTTGAAATATTCAAACAACATTTCTTAACATAGTCGAACTTGAATGATTATAAAAACTAAAGCATTAACTTGAATCCTCTTTCATCACAACATTAACTTGCATCCTCTTACATCGCAACATTTTTGTGTACCTCTACAATGTAATCATTCAACATACCTCTATCAACTCACCTTTGCAACATACCTCCACAACATAACCAACTCAACAACATAGCCCTTAATATCACAACATCTAAGCATGCATTCACATCACAACATTACATGATCATCCATGCATAGGGACAATAATATGACAATACATACTCAACTTTAAAACCTTCAACACCCTTTTCCATCAATGATAATTTCACCAAGAATACATTGTAAAGAAGTAAGCAGAAACAATGAAGTAATTTCATGCCTATGAATATTTGCATCAGTGGATATTGATGTATCCTATAAGTTGGTTCCTATAAATATTGCAACAATGAAGACTGGTTTCACTTATAGGTTGATTCTTATAAATGAACATAGGGGATTGGTGTCTACTATATGTTATTTCCTTCAAAGAAACATAAGGGATTGTTTTCCCTTGTAGGTTGGTACCTATTGTAACAACCCCTTTTCTATTTCACCCCATATATATAAATATAATTGTGTAAGTTCCAATGTGGGATCCATTGCTGGCCAACAAAATTGATTTTGAACACATGAAAATTGATGTGAAGTTAATTAGTGGCTAACGGGGTGAGGGGACAAACAGATCCAAAACCAAAGGGGTGGGACTTGTTGTGTGTCATTAATGGACCATAGTTAACCACATTAAATTCATCAACACCCTTCCTGACCACTCAACCACTGGTGTTGATAGAAATTGAAGAGATGGGATTGAACATATGGACTACAAACATCCTCATTTTTCCACTTATGGATTGACACGAATAAGATTCGTTGCCTCAAAATGAAAGATGAGGGTCAACGCAGAGACAGGGGACATTGGAGAAGTTGAGAGCATCTAGTGGATTGTAGGGATGACGAGAGTGAAAGGAAAAAAAGAGTAGTGTTTAGGGTTGTGACTAAGCCTAATGCTCAGTGATTATGGGTGATGTTATTTGTATTGATGTATTTTTGAGGCCACTATATTATCTGTCTAATCCTGTGTGGTTAGTTGGAAGCTTAGTGGATGACTAAATCATTGTGGCCCTTGTTTTATGGATGTTAAAATACTTTGACAAGGAAATTTGAGCCACTCTGGTTCTTTGTGGAGAGTCATTAAACCACCTAAATAGTGGAATATAGACCCCTATGGTTCTTACTATGAAAAGGTAGTGGTTAAACCTCTTAGATAGGAATCTATGATCCATTATGGTGATTTTTGTATAGTTCTTAAACCACCTAGAAAGTGGACTACATACCCCTGTGGTTGTTTCTACAAAAATAAATGTGTTAAACCACTAGAAAAAATATTTAATCTCTCAGAACTGAGAAATAACCCATATGGACCTTAGGTGAAGCCCTGTGATTGAACTCAGAGAAGTGAGTGAGTCACTAGTGTACTTACTACTAGACAGCAATTGTTAAACTATTAGGGAAATGAATTCCATCTCAAGGATGTTTACAAAGCTTTGGTGTGATTTTCCCTGAGCGAGAAACTCCTCAAACTTTGGATCTAGCTTGGTGGTGGTCAACTGCAATAAAGTTACAATGTAGCTAGCCTGTGGTTGGGTGGAAAGTGGAAGTTCATCTTTCATTTTCAAACCATTATAATATACTCAAATAAGTATATATGTTTTCATATTTGAATCTTAGGATATGAAAACCTTGTTATGTTAATGATTTTTGTATGATCTTATAGGTTCATGCTTGGATGCTTGAGGGTTGTTATTACAATCCTTATTAGATATTGTGTGTGTTTATGATTTCAATGACTGGTAACACCATAGATCTGATACAATAATCATGATATGTAGGATATTTTAAATGTTATAAGATGCATGTATACATGGATTATGTTGGCAGATGTTTATCTTATGAATCTTTTGATAAGTTATGAGTTTATGCACACTTTCTCTATTACTGTAGTTGTGGTTTTTAATAATATGCAATGATCATATGTTCATATGTTCATAATATAGAGTGATATAAGCTAAGCAGTTTTTTGAATGTGTTGTAGCCCTATATGATCTGTTAAGTGATTCAAGGCTTCTAAGATTGTTGTCGGATTTTAGTGTACCACTTTTTGTATTTTTAGCAGTTGAGACTCCATTTAGGGTGGTACACAAGTGGGTCTAATTTAAGAAAAGGGAAACCTTATATAGAATGGGCCACAAAGCTAGATTTTAGATTTTTTAGCTAGACATGGACTCCCAGACTAGTCCAACAGAGAGCAAGCTAGAGTGATCACCTCCCCTCCATTTGTAATTTACTATATTTTTCTTGATGATGGTTTTAACTCTCTTTGAGATGGGGGTATTTTATGGTTGTAGAGTGATTTGGGAGGGGAGATTGACCAATGACCACTATCCTACATTGAATATTGGTTTTACTAACGATACTGGGTTGATTCGATGAAGGTTCCAACTAATGGAATTAGGTGGTCAGGCCACTACCCATTGCCATAGATTTATGCATTATTAAGTTTTACAATAGACAATTCTAATAAGGAGCCATGTCTATCTAGTCTTGGTTTTGGTGTGGAACCTTGTCATTTCCTATTGCTCATCGTCGAGTTCCCTTATATGTTGAAAACCCTTTGAATGGGGGATGTCACCATGAGAGAGCTTGATTTGATGGAAGTTGCATTCTATGGCACTATGTGGTCAAGAATGCAATATAACAAATTGAAGTGGAGATCTTGGATTTGATATCTTGGACCTTAAACCCATATATTTTTCAATTTAAATTGGATTAGAGGGAGGTGAGGAACCCTAACGGCAATACGCTGAGATGATGTGGGCCAGTGGGCTCTACCTCAAGCATCCAATGTAATGGGTTGAAGTCGTAGGTCTTGGGATGTTGGGCCTTAGTGTTATCCATTAAGGTGGGAATAAAGGGAAGTTAGGATAACTCGATATTGAGGAGCCGATTGGGTCATGGTTTTCGGGTGGGAACCCTACCACCAAGAGATTTTCCACCACCTTCTCTCCTTAGTGATTAGTTATGTGGTATGAGAATTCCTGCTAGAATGATGTGGACAAGGAACTATGGACCCCACCAGGATGATGTGTTAGGGTCACACTAGTCTGATGGAGTCCATGTGGGTGTTGTGTGGGTGATGTGATGACATGGCCTCTTTAAACATGCAAAACTTTGAATGAGCATAAATTTATATCTAGAAATCATATTAAGATAAATGTTGTATCATTAGAAACCTGTTGGCAAGATGACTATGATTGTGCTATCATAACTAAATTATGTAGACTTGTAAAACTAAATCTTTTGGTAACCTCGTCTTCATAACTAACCTTTGAGATCAAGTCCTAAATGTGACACCTCCCACAACCTGAGAATCCTTAAGGGATGGGAAGGGAGGGTGGTTACATCTACAAAGAAGTAGAGGGGATTGGTGTCTGCTATAGGTTTGTGTCTACAAAAATGCATAGGGGATTGGTGTCTCCTATAAGTTGATGTAATGTTAGGTTAGTGCTAACAAGATATTTCATATAAAAAAAAATTGTGATTTTCTCCATAACATTTTCATGTATATCTTGTTTTACTTGTTCAATTTATGAGATTGATGTTTTATTATGTTGAATTGTTTAAATAAGTAAAAACTATTATTATACTGATTCACCCCCCCTTATCAGTGTAATTGTATTTCGATCAATTAGGTGGAAAGAAAATCCAACATGGATGATAAGATTACTTGTACATTAGTGCAAAAGGGGGTCAATTTGAGTAGCCTTCAACAACATGAAGAGAACAAAATGATCAAACTCTTCCACATGAATACATAGGTCAAGAATTAAAAAATTGATGCTCTATTTAACTTAAGGTCATAAGTGAATCTCACAACAACAAATATGGTCAAGAAACAAATACTGAGGACTCACGTCCATCCTATCCCATATCCATTAAGATAGGTAAACAATAAGGCATATATAAACATAAACAAATAATGCATACTAAAATTTTATATCAGTGTTGACTTTTTTGATGAAGTATAATTAGATGTAGTTCCATTGGATGATTATGGTGTTGTGGTTAGATGTTCCTATATGTACATGCATGTTGCAATCTTAAAGTTGAGAGCCAAATAATATCACCTCATTAAGGATATAAAATACTTCATCATCAATGCACACAAGTGAAATTCAAATATCTCATTGGTAAGTGCCAACTAGGCTAAAAAATTAATGAGCTCTACAATATATGTGTGTGTGTGTTGTGTGTGAAGGCAAAATCAGTCTATAAAAGAGTCCATGAGAGCTAAGTCGTCCCTGCATAAGTGCATTAAGTGATATAAACACCAACTAGAAGAGTTTATAAAGGTATATAGGGTTATGTTCTAGGATCCTAAAGGGCTAACACCCAACTAGGAAGTGGAGCATGAGATCTAGTTATTGCTAGAGTCTCCATTGCCAAATATTGGATTGTATAAATAGTTCTTTACAAAGGAAAATGAGGTGAAGAAGTAGTTGCAACAACTACTAGAATAGGGTATCGTTCAACTAAGTACCTTACCATGTTGGCCACCCATCATCATTTTGCCAAAGAAGGATGAGATTTGGTAGATATGTATTGATTATTGGGTGTTAAAAACAAAACCAAACTCAAGAATAAGTACCTCATGTCTAGGATTAATGATATCATGGATCAGTTGTAGTAAGTGAAATACTTCACCAAGATGGAATTGAGGTTAGAATATCACTAGGTTTGTTTGAATATACCTAGAAAACTACCATAAAAAATAGGAAAGGTTTATATGAATGCTTGGTCATGTTGTTTTTCTTATGGAATGCATCAACAACATTTATGAGGTTAATGAATGATATATTAATTCCTTTACAAATTTTTTTGTGGATGATATATTGGTATACAATCCTATCTGGGAGGAGCACATATTAAATTTGATGTAGGTGCTAGAGGCTTTAAAGAAGCACCAACTAATGGAAAATATCAACAAATGGAAGTTTACACAATTGTCTTTGACATATCTGGGATACGTGACCAATGGGTATAATTGAAGATAGATCCTTCCAAGATGGAGGCCATCATTAAGTGGTCGGTGCCTACTAATGCTTCTAATGTTAGGAGTTTTGATGGGGTAAAAAAAATACTTAAGGAAATTCATAGCATCATTTTTAGCAATAGAAACACCACTTCCTACCATAACAGCAAGTGGCAAGAGTTTCTAGTGGGGAAAGTATCAACAAAGGGGCCTGCGAGGAGTTAAAGAAGAAGATCAGTCAAGCCCTAGTTTTGGCATACCAAAGTTGCAACAACCTTTCAAAGTGGAGACATATGCGAGTCGGTATTGTTGGGTCACCAAATTGTCCCATTTTTCACCATTAGAAACACCCATTTCCATCACTTTACTACACTTATTTTCCCATCTATTACCCATATTGGTGTGCTTCTTTGTGAATGTGCCACATTAAGCTTACAAATATTAAAGTAGTTAATTATCATTATTTTCCTTTATTTTTGATGAATTAGAAAGGATTATTGTTGGTTTTGCATATGATGGTTTTCCTAGTGTTGTTCCAATGGTTCCTATGCAATAATAATAATAACCTCTATGGATGGAATATGTACATAGCTCCAAATGGAATTCTGGAACATGCATTTTATTCCTACAGATTTTGACATGGATTTTTGTTTCCTCAATCATACCCATGTCAAATATATTAGGCTCCAAATCATCATTTATAGCGTAGATAACTAACACAGATAAAACTAATTGACTAACTTCAGACATGATTTTCAGGAAAATGAAGATGAATCTAGGATATCTAGGAAATGGGTTTTTCTCTGAACATCTCTAGTTAGATAGCCTGAAAATGGTTTCTCCAAATGTTTTCATATTGGAAACTATGTGTGTTTATTTTAGGAAAATATTTCATGTGAGGACCATTGACAGATTACATCCCAAATAGAGTAATTAGTTGGAAACTGCAACATCTCCAACCTATTCTCAAATGATTCTATGACAAATAAATTTATTGTAATCATATATTGAGTTGTTTTCTAACTAAGATATTCCAAAAAAAGTAGAGTCAATATTTTGTAATCTATAAATAACTGTGACAACCCAAATTTGGGGGAATTGTTCCCATTTTCCACCTTCTCTTTTATTGTATAAATATATGGACAAAGAGTAGGTTGGAAGCTAAAGAGTAGTAAGAACATGAATAATTTATCTTATAAAGGGGAGACACCATCGTCCATGTAACAATGCATCTTGTAACTTCATTTCTAATGATAATGCAATCTCTACAAGTTGTGGCTTATCTTTGAATTGTTGATTTCTGAGATGTGAATCACTAGCCCCCCTATTGAGGAGGAAGGGCCCTGCTCTTTAGCAGGGATTGTTGTGTCAATAGAGTTGTTATACATTAATTTATTATTATATCACTGCTGCATATTCATGCTAATATAATGATTTTATTGTTGGTTGATTTAGCTTGTAGAATATTTAATATACAGATTTCTTGTGTGTTAACATAGGACTCTCTGATTGATCCTTACTAACTATGTTCTAATTTTCAATGGCTACTACATATTTATAATTTGTTGTTGAAACAGAATGTTAGTTGGTTTCTTTTACATTTATTTCAGTGAGCTATTTAATTAATGAATGAGTTGATTTCAATTGGCTTGATGGTTGAGTGGTTGTGATTGAATGGTTTTATGAGCATTGATTTTAAGGAGTTTTATATCATTTCTACAACTGTGATTTCATTTCTACCATTGTGTGTAGTGAGTTATTTTTATGCAAGTGAGGGTTTGACAATGAGATTGATTTTCATTCTTGCAAGTGTGATGAGTGACAACTTTGTTTTTGTAGGAGAAAGCTTAGCATTAGGAATTAGCCAATGTCAGTTAACTATTGTTGCCTCCATGTATTTTGCACAATAACTTTCAAATAAAAATACCAACCTAGATTGATAATTTATGTTTGAGCGAAATGACTATTTTATTAAGAAAAAATACTTTCCCAACATTTTGGCGTAGTTGTTGGGTAGCTTATTAAGGGCGCAAGAGCATAATTGGCATTTTTTCCCTTTATATATGCATTGTTCATTAGTGTGATTAGGTGTTTCTAACCCTAGAGGATATTGGGTGGTAAGATGAGAGGTAAGAACCTACACATTGCTTTAACAGATTGAAATGGGCTCGGCCTCGTAAAGAGTCAGGACACATAGGTTCGATTTCTTGCAATAAGGTTTTGTTCTAGAAAATCTCATTCAAAGTAGGAAAATTTATTTTTTCCCGTATGTGCTAATCCATGTGCTAATAGCATATATCAACTAGCTGAAGAAGCTTGTTGAGAAATAAAGAATTGGTGCTTCAAGTAACCTCTCAATGAGAAATTCAAAGCCACAAGCGAGGAAATTGGTATTTTCTTTGAAAATTTTAAAAATGATATCATTATCTCTTTTTTGTCACAAGTGAATGTCTTTAAGGAAAAAAAGAAGCAGTCCGAAGTTGGAAAAGAAATTCCAATATTCTACTCCAACTATAGGAAGAAGAACTCGCTTAGGGAGTGTCCACTTATATAAATTTGATGGAAATTGTAGCTACTCAAGATTTCAAACTAGAAAACAAGAGAACAATTCTACTCTATTGATATGCGGAATGGAAATTACAATTTAAAACAACATTCATAGACATGCAGCAATAAAAACCACAAGTAAACAATGATTTCTAGGGGAACCCAACTGGGAAAAACCCCTCAAGCCTCTTTGCATTAATCAGTTGAATAGAGAAACTATTACAATTGCTTGCCCCAGTTCTTAGCATAACCTACAAAAGAATAAGTGTTCTCTCTACTAAATGAGAAGCTATGGCCAACACTTATCGAATTATCTTCTCATCTAACCTCCTATTTCCTTATGTAATTCCTACGGAAATGAGCTCCTAAAATATAGGAACTTCCTCCTATTTTCTTATGCAATTCCCAACGATTGATCCCCTGACTCGTGCAACAATTGTACACTCAAAATAGTATACAACTCATGTTACATTGCCTTGTCATCTCCACTTTAGATAAGGAATTTGAATTTCATGTAGGCATTAGATATTTTGGGTTGACTGATTAGTTTACTTACATATCTCTAAGTTCGATCATTGTCCCATTACACAACTGACCTTCAAGTGACTCTATCAATAGTTAGAGGTCAATTAATTGAATACAACTAAAACTAACTAAACTAGATTGCTAAAATTTAGCAATCAACACATGCATAACTAAAATCCAAGCCGCTAACTCGAGTTTATTGAACTAAATGAGTGATAAGAGCCATGTCACACTAGTTAAATGCCTCCAAGTTGTCTGGATTGATGTGGAAATTTGATTTACTCAATTTGAATGAGGCTAAAGTCAAATTGAGCCTTTCTTGCTACATTTTTTAGCACTCCCTCCTTACAAGAAATCTATTTTTCAACACTCCTATCCCGCACCTGTGGAATTCAAATTTAACTCTTGAAAATTCCTTTGTCAAGATGTCACTAGATTTCTCCTCATTTGGAATGTATTATAGCAACATAATTATCCTCTGCACATAGTCCCACAAATGATGATATCGGATGTCAATGTTCTTGGACGTGTCATGAAATATCGAATTCTTAGATATCTTAATGCAAATATAATTATCACAATATATAATTGTCAGATCCATCTCCTGACATAAAAGACCGACAAATATTTTTCTCATACATATGGCCTCATATGCCACTTGATTTGTAGCCATGTATTTATCCTATGCTGAGTTGAGGGCCATAGTCCTTTGCTTCATGTTGTACTAGGAAATATATGTGTACCTAACAGTGAAGATAGATTTTAAAGTTCTTTTCCTATCTAATGCAGTCCCTACCCAATCTACATTGGTGAAGCCCTGTAGCTTCACTCCCTTTGTCCTCTTGTACCATAATCCATACTCAATAGTTCCTTTGCGATAGTATAACACATGCTTTGTTTCCTTTCAATACATCTTGGTAGGCCTCACCTTATCTTAACTCAGCTAGTTTATTAGGCAGCACATGTGGAGTCTTCTGCACATAAGAAACATAAAAGACCCCACAAGCTGCCTGTAAATGGTAACATTAACCATTTCACCTAAAGTGGCATTCTCCTTCCTCTAGTTTGTAGCTTGAGGTGTGTCCATGGGATTAAAATTCTCCATGTGAAATATCTGAAGTATTTCAGAGGCATACTTCCCCTAATACACAAACAATTCATCATCACCTTGCCATACTTCCATCCCGATGAAGTAATGCATTAAGCCCATGTCTTTCATCTCAAATTCCTTTGTAAGATCATTTTTGCAAGAGAATATTAGATGCTCATGACCTGTTAATATTAAATAATCAACATACAAAACAATAATAAGAAACTTACCATCCACCATAATGTGATATGGTTTTGCATCTTCTTCACTTTTGGTGAAGCCCAATCCACTGAGATAATTGTCAATCTGTGTGTACCATGCTTCGGGTGCATATTTGATACCATATAATGCTATATTGAGTCTGCGCACATGTGACTCCTGATCATATGTCTCAAATCCTTCTGTCTGCTCTATTTAAATTTAATCCTCAACAACATTGTTGAGAAAGGCAGTATTCACATCCATCTGGTGGATTTTCCACCCCATCTGTGCATCTAATGCTAGAATGGATCTGATTGGGGAATACATTTCAACTAGTGCAAAAGTTTCCAGATAGTCCACTCCCTCTACCTGAGAGAATCCTTTGGTCAAAAATCTGGCCTTATACTTCTCAATTCTCCCATCAATTCTTCCATCATGGGATCAACCCATACAGGTTGAGAAATTTCTTCCTCAAATGAAGAAGTATCTGACTCAATGCACTCTATCATGAGAGACATGTACCCAATATACCTATCAGGTGACCTCCTCTACCTTCGCTATGATTTAGGGGAACCCACATTCTCCCTAGTATCTATAAAAATATATCAACTTCTCTAGGTATTTTTCTCCCCTTAGAGAAGATTTTGGTTGAGTGAATGCCTCCAATCTACCTCTTGTCTGTTATGCTACATGTGGCTACTCCACAAGTTCTTGAATCTCATCTTAAGGCTCCTTTGGAAATAGAAGCTCTTGCTTAATGGGATACTCAACTCTCATTACAAAGAGCATCTCATAGCCTTCCCCTCACTGAAATTGACATATCGCCTCACAACTGTCATCCTCAAGGAGGGTAAATACACCTGGTAATTGTGTGGAGTTTTTATGTATCCTACAAAAAATCCCAACTCTACTATAGGCTCAAGTTTCTTCCTCGAATCCTTAGAGACATGACAATAAATTGAAGCTCTAAGAACCCTGAAATGAGACACATCAGGCTTTCTCCCAGAGAAATATTCCTTTGGTGTGATCATACCAAGTATTCTATGAGGACTTTGGTTCTACAAGTAGCCTACAATATTGCATGCTTCTTCCCATAGATGTAATGGAAACCCCTAATCATGAAACACGGATCTTGGTGCTCCCACTATACTTATGTTCTTCCTTTCATCTACCCCATTATGTTGTGGGTTATGGGGTACTATCATTTCTCTTAAAATACCTTCTTTAGCACATTAATCCTTGAAGGAATTTGAAACAAATTCATATCCATTGTCACTCCTGAGAGCCTTCACCTTCTTCCTATTCTCCTTCTCATCTAATTCTTTGAATTCAACAAATTTTGAGAAAACTTCATCTTTCTTCCGCATGAATAAGATCCAACATTTTCTAGAGAATTAATCAATAAAAATAACATAGTACTTATGTTTTGTTGTGGAGGCTATAGAAAAGGGTCCAAAAACATCGGAGTGGAATCGCTCTAAGACTACATCCAATCTACTATCCTAGTCACGAAAAGTGTATTTGACATATTTCCCCAATGTGCAACCCTTGCATACATCCTGTTGGTCAAGGGAGCCTTTAGGGAGACTCATGCTAATTTTCTACATGATTTTAAGGAACCATGGTGTAAATGATCCAATCTCCTATGATAGAGATCTCCAACATCTAAAATCTACACCTTTTCTGCCTTTCTACTCAATTCAATGTAATCTCCAACCTAAAGTTTGTATAGGTTATTCAGTCGAACACCAATCTGCTTCACTTGCTCAGTAGTTATGTGTCTCAAAAAGGCTTTTCCTTTACTGAAAATAACATCATATACTATATCCTCCAATACTACTATAAACATCAGATTCTTCTTCAACCAAGGTACAAACATAACATCTTTGAGGTGAAGAGGAGAGGCTTTCTCCCTCTCAAATGTGATAGTACCAATTCCTGAAGCATTGTACCTCCCATCATCCCCTATTTCAATATGCATATGGAGATCCTTCTCCTCCAAAGTACTGAAAATGTCCTTACACCCTATCATATGGAACGAGGCACTGGAATTAAGGTACCACACGCTCCCCATAATTGTGTTTACCATGCATGCTATTAGGGTGAAGTCTAATTCGAATTGTGAAGCTAGTTATCCACCTCCAACTCCTCATGAAGGCTTCTTGATAGACATTTTGTGTAGACATTTTGTTGCATAATGCCTGTATTCGTGGCAGTGGAAGCATTTTATCTTGCTCAAGTATTTCTTCTTACCATTATTTTGGTTGGATTCAAGTTTTCTTTCAGTCTTCTTCCTTTTCCATTCTTCCCCTTTCCAACCAATGCAAAATTCTCTTCATCCTCTACTCTGGATGATTTTTTCTCTCTAGTATTTCCCCTTAACTCTTCTTGAAAAAATTAGACCACAACCTTTCCCAATTCAATGTTTTCTCCTTTCCATTTATAGAGTCTTTGTAGTTATGCCATGATTTTGGAAGGCCTAGAAGAGCTGGGCTCAAGAAGTCATCTTCTGCAGCATTCACTCCAACCCCTCCAAGCTCATCTCGAACTTGTGTGAACCTAGAGAGATATTGTGGAATAATATCATTTTTTTTCATTCTTACATTTCAAAGTTTGTCCTTCAAGGCTAATATTATATCGTCAATTTTATCTTCGAATAGCTCAGTTAGTGTATTCCACATAGAAAATGGTGTCTCTTTTCCATGGATATTTGAGACCACATGATCTCTCACACCTTCGAAAAGAATTCTCTTGGCCTTTGCAACATCCTTCTTCCATTGGGAAAATTTTTGTGTATGAGACTGTTGGGGTTTTTTAATGTCATTTTTAAGATATTCTAACACACCATTGTCATTGAGTAATGCTTCCATTCAATCCTTCCAAGCCATGAAATCTGAGCCACCCTCCAAAGCATACTCCAATCTCAATCCATTGAAAGACATTCTCCTAATCCTAAAGAAAAATTGTTTCGCTGAAGCTACAAATTTGAAATTCCTGAGGGACAAGTTTTAAATATTGGTTCTAATTTGATTTTAAAGGCTCTGATACCATGTATAAATTTGATAGAAATTGCAACTGCTCAAGATTTCAAACTGAAAAACAAGAGACACAATTCTACTCTACTGATCTGTGGAATGGAAATCATAATTTAGAACAACATGCATAGACATGTAACAAGAAAAACCACAAGCACACAGTGATTTCTAGGGGAACCCAACTAGCAAAAACCCCTCAAGCCCCTTTACATTAATTAGTTTAATATAGAAACTATTACAATTGCTTGCTCCCTCTCTAAGCATAACCTGCAAAATAATAATTGTTCTCTTTGTTGAATGAGAAGCTCTAGCCATCACTTAGCTAATTATATGCTCATCTATCCCCCTATTTCCTTGTGTAATTCCCTAGGAAATTATCTCCTAAAAGATAGGAATTTCCTCTTATTTTCTTGTACAATTCCCAAGGATTAATCTCCTAACTCATGCAACAACCTTACACTCAAACTAGTATACAACTCATGTTACACTACCATGTCATCTCGACTTCAGCTAAGGAATTCAAATTTCATGCATGCATTAGATTTTATGGTTGATTGATTGGTTAATGAACAAATATCTGAGTTAGATTGTTGTCCCACTACGCAAGTAACCTTCAACTAACTCTATCAACAGTTAGAGGTAAATTAACTAAATACAACTAAAAATAACTAAACTAGATATGCTAAAATTTAGCAATCAACACATGCATAACTAAACTCAAGCCACTAACTCAAATTTACTCAACTAACTAAGTGAAAAGAGCCATGTCACACAAGTTAAGTTCATCCAAGTTGTCCTACTGATTTGGAAATTCGATTTACTTAATTTCAATAAGGCTAAACTCAAATTCATCCTTTCTTTCTACATTGCTTAACACCACTTAGTAGTTTGAAAGTTTCTAGTATTTCTGAGGAGGATTACTCAACAAATCATTATACATTATTTTCAAGACTAAAAGAAGTATTCAAGGAATCAAGTGAGGAGATAAAGAAAACATATTTTAGTGCCTCTTATCAGCCATGGAAAGTTCCACAACAAGGTATAGCTAAAAACCCTTATGTTGGCTTGATGGGCCCTAACCTAGGTTCAGCGTTAGTTAGCCAAGCAAATCCCTACACTATTGGCCCTTTCAACATCAATCCATGGAGCACAGACCGACGTCTCACTCGAAGCAGTATGGGGGGATGCATGAACCAAGTTTCCACACCCTGAGATGGTTTTGATGTCGGTTTTATACCTTAAACCCTTCCTTCGTGCAGATCGATAAGCCTTTAGGGCTTATCGATGTACTTTCTCTTCTATCTCTTAGAACCTCTACGAAGGTATATGATCATTCTTTGTGCAACCCTAACCAGTGATTCAGGCAATTATGCATCTTTGTTACATCGCTGTTGTATGATTTCCCGAATTATCATAAGTGTTCACCAATTTTACCGTGAAATTAAGATTATCTTTGCGTAAACATATATCCTTATTTCTGTTCATATAGCAAATAGAAACATATATATTCACATATCAAATTAGCATTATAACATAAACCCAAAACTTAACATAACATAATCGCATGCAATCCACAAAGAAAAAATACATAGTAATTTCATAATACTTCTCTTTATTGATGATCTAGATTTCCAATACAAACTCTATATGCCCTGTGCACACAGCTGTAGTGGTCCACGCACTCAGTTGCGGACTTCTACCCTAGGCCTCTATGCATTCATCTGTAGAGCCTATCATATGCTAAGACTCATGCTCTTAGCTCTTCACAGACTCGTTAAGAGCATAAACATACTTAGAACTCTACTTCTCCCCTTCGACTCTTCTAAGACTCCCTTTTTATACAATCCCATGGTTCACGGACCAAGGGTAGATCTCTAAAGCCGACACAAGCTATCTAAACTAAGGGCAGAAACTCTTTTTGACTCTTGCCATCTTCACGCTCTATGGTCACAATAATGTAGGTATTTTATATTCATTTATACAAAATTTAGGCTTTCTGCCCCAAACTTAGGCTTTTAGTCCCAAAAATGGCCCCAGGGGACCGGTTCCCAACAGGAGCCCCCCTGCTCCATTTGGCTGTTTTTTCATCATCAAATCATGAACAGTGACTTTAATGGTCACTTTCCAACTATCCTGTGCGGTTTTTCCTTTGGTAATGCAGCTCCCTGTGCACTTCTATGGGCTCTGTGACATTTCTTCATTCCACACAATTCCCCAATCACGTAGCTCTCCGACCTGGGTAGTGTATTTTATAGTCTTGAACTTCCTTTCAGTTGCCTGGAGTGCTAAGGTTCTGCTTCCCTCCTATAGTCACCTAGTTGGATCACTGGTGTACGGCTTCAATCAGCTGCCATTCACCTTTCCTGGGAAGGGTTCTCCATTCAATTTGACCAGCTGAATTGCTCCACCATTGGTAATCTCCTTGATGACATACGGATCTAGCTAGTGCATCCTAAATTTCCTTGGAAATTTATCAAACTTGTTGTCATATAACAAGACCAGATCATTTAACTTTAAGGTGTGCAGTTTGATGTTCTGATCGTGCCATGCCTTTTTGCACCCCTTTTGAACTTATTGATGAAATCCATCTAGAAATCAGTCCTCCTCAAGCTCCTCTAGCTGCGTGAGCCTCTCTTCCAGGGCTCCACGATTCGCCATTCCTATGAATGTTGCTATGCGCAAACTAGGTACAATGTATTCCATTGGCATCATAGCTTCTACACCATACACCAGTCTGAAAGGTGTTTGTCCAGTCAGCTTCTTGCAATTCGTTCGGTATTCCCATAGTATCGTGGTTACCTGCACATCCTAGTCATTTCTCTGAGAATTGTAAACCTTCGTCAATGCGCTCTCCAGTATCTTATTGAATGCTTCCAGCATCCCATTAGCTTGTGGATGATAAGGCATACTTTTCTGATGATACACCTGGAATTCCTTTGTCAACGCGCTGATTGTCTCATTAATAAAGTGCGTACCGCAATCGCTCATCAAAATCTTTGGACACCCAAATCTCGTCAAGACAAAATCAAAAATAAATTTTGCTGTTGTCACGCCTATGTAGTCCTTCACGGGTTGTGCCTATGCCCATCTGGTCACATACTCAGTTACGGTGATGAAGTACTGCACATGCATCTTCTTTCCTAGAGGTTGAATTGGTCCCACAAAGTCAATTTCTCATTTTTCAAATGGTTGTAATGTCACCTATCATATTACAGGCATCTCATCCCTCCACAACATCTTTCCAGTCCTTTGTCATGCATCACATGCCCTACAATATGTTTTTGAATACTTATGTAGGGTCAGCCACCACAACCCAGCGTGTAGCATCTTCTACATTGTTGCTTTCTGTTAGGGTCCTATAATAATAGGATTAATAATTTTGAATTAGTTATGATTAGTCTTGTAATATTGTACATACTTTTTCTTTCTACAAAATGTTTTCCTATATTAAAAATAAAAAATGTAAAGAGGGTAATTCATACAAGAAAAATCAAAGGACTAAAAGAAAAGGATCAAACAAAGAAAATAAAATATGAACCCACCAAAAATAGATAAAAAATAGATTCTGAAAGTGATGCAAATTAAAATACCACTACTTTGTAATGTGCCTTACATAATAAGATTGTGTGCAGCTTGTCAAAATGCGACAATCCATGATGGTCAAATAGTTTAATCTTGATTAATTCTTGCTTTAAATTTCATGTTGATAGATAGAGAATGAAGATCTAGCCAAACTGTTTAATCTTGGAAGATCAGTAGTTAGGTAGAGAATAATAAGGAGCTCATCAGTTTAATCTGAGCCCTTCGAAGTTATAAGGTTAGAATTAGACAATTTTCTTATCAAAGAAAATGAAATTAAGGGTCAACAAGTTCAAATGCACCCAATAAATGAAGATAAAATGCTAGGATAAATAAAGGGTAGGTAGAATAGGTTTTGGAATGCATAAGGTTTCTAGCTCAAATGCACCTTCATCATGCTTAAATCCTATGTTTCATGTGCAGGAGGAACTATCAAAGGAAAGAGGACATTCACAAAAATTGTGTATTACTTTGGGTATTTACCCTAAAAAGTTCCATATGATTTTAGGCCTAAATACTAAAGCTCATTCACTAATATCCTCTCATTTCACTAAACCCCTTACATCTCTAAATTTCCCTCCATTACCCCTTCATTAATTTTCATTCACTAATTTCCCCTTCTTGATTCCAAAGGACCCTTCGCTTTCATTTCCTCTTATTCTAACACATTTCCATTGTAAAAACCCTTTCCCTTTATTTTGACCCTTCCCTCTTGATTTCCCCTTGTAAAAATATCCCTACCCCTTCATTTTACCTTTCCCCATATTTCATCTCATTTTCCCTAGTAAACCCACTAAAACCCCCTTATCCTAATTTTAAATAAAGTATTGGGCCCCATTAAAAAACCCTCCCCGATAGCCTTTTAACTTATATCCCTAGTGTATTTATTCCCGGGTCCTGCATTTTATTAACCCATTGCAATATATTAAATCTCGTAATTATTTTTTAATTAATTACATTTCATCGTAATTAAACCTGAACCCTCTCCCCCATTCAGCCCTTGCAACTCTGTCGTGTTGTTGGACATGGAATCCCCCTAAGGCATGTTTTGGGGCTTAAAGCCCAAGTTTTGACCAAAAATTTTTGTAAAAGCTTCGCGAATCGTGGGTGTGGAGCACGAAATTATGATAGAGTCACAAGGTTGTCCGCCCTCATTTTGTAATGTAATGTCAGCTTAATAGACCTACCCATGGTCCTCGGACCATGGGATTGTATAAATAGAGTGAGGCTCTAAGTATAGAAGGGGCATAAGAAGAACATGAGAAGTATAAGTGATTGAGTACAAATGTGAAGTGTGTATTTCGGTCATAGAGTAGGGGAAGGCTCTGCAGCTGAGTGCGTAGAGGCCAAGTAGTCCACAGTTGAATGCGCGGACCCCTGCATCTGAGTGCACAGGGCAGGTCGAGTCAGTAACCATTGGAAGAATCAATAAAGAGAAGTTTACCATATTTCTATGCATATTTTCCTGTTTAATATATTATTGGGTATAATTTGCAAGTATACTATTTATATGTTGCGCAAACTTATTTGAATGTTTTATATAACTAATTACAACGTAAGACATCCAAGTACGTGAAGGTAATTAACGGGTATAAGAAGATAAGTAATATCTCAGGTAATAGCATAGAGTGTGGCTATAGTAGCGCAAAAGCTTGAAAACCCCTGGTTAGCATTGCGCGAAGGTAGTGTATTAGGGCGTGAGGAACAGGGAAGTGCGTGAAGTGACCTGCATGTAGGGACAAATAGTGGGACCAATCAAACCTCTCAGACATCTCAAGGGTGTGGAAACCTGGTTCTATCACCCTCCCATACTACTTCGGGTGAGATCTCAATCTGCGCTCCGCGGACTATTGCCGAAAGGGCCAATAGTATAGGGATTTGTTTGGCTAATTAAACTTTGAACTTGGGTCAGGCCCCAACAAGCCAACACGTGCGATAGCCCTCTAATCAACTAAATCCAGATCCAATGGCCCTTTAGGTTTTAACCCTGTACAAAAATTACCTGCATATTAATTCTAAATCATAGGAAAAATAAACAATGCGAGAGCATAACACATAAAACACATACACAAAGAGATTTCCCACTGGATCCCAAAACCAGGACTACCAGCTTGATTTTTCATTATGTTCCTTTCAATGTTACAATACATATTTATACATGTCGAAGCATCCAATACCATGGACCGAAAACCATACGTAGGTTCACCGCCCCCCCTATGACCCCCCCACTACCCAATCGATGCAACGAAAGGGGGGCTCCGCCCCCCCCTCTGACCCCCTGGTTCACTACATAGGTTAGTCATTGAAATAATATAACACAACCCAACAATCTCCCACTTGTTGTTTTCTTTCCATAGGGGGCCACAGGAGAGCTTAGTCATTTTTCCATCCTTGAAACGCCCATTGTTTCTCTACACCAAGAGAACTTCTCAGAGCTCACA
>APFE030077281.1:0-38297 GCA_000404065.3 Pinus taeda
ATCAAGCTGGTAGTCTCGGTTTTGAGATCCAGTGGGAAATCTCGGTGTATATGTGTTTTATGTGTTATGCTCTCGCATTTTTATTTTTCTTGTGATTTAGAATTCGTATGCAGGTAATTTCTGTACGGGGTTAAAACCTACAGTGAGGCCACCGACTAGGCATTAGGGTGGTCCTGAGATACCAACGTAACGACATTGGTTAGATATTGTTGGGCCCTTTAGAGAGGGTAACTACGTAGCGGCAGGCCTCGATGCAAAATGATGTCGTGAGTGTGATGAGGCCGTAGAGGTGCACTTGGAACTTGTAGAGGATGAGAGGTAGAGTTATCGAGATTCCTAGGGCAAGGTGGACACCTTGATTAGAGAGTTTCTTATAAATGGATGGGAAGGGATGGCAGAGTTCGTTGTTGAGATGATAATATCACTAGAGTGAGCACACTGACCAATTTTGCGTTGTATAGCCATGGCGATGGCTACAGCTGGTCCATTTTTGGCTCCAGGCGCAGAGATTGGGCTGCCATGGCCCTAGATGAGACTATATATGTACCAGGGAAAGCACCCATTATGAGGATGCTCCCTAATATTTTTGTTGACTTATTTTTCCTAGTTGTGGGTTAGTGGATGATGTGATATTTTTTGTACTCATATATTTTTTGATGTATATACAAGATTATTTTTTGGTGGCTGTCATGATATGTCATATGCGTCTATACTTTTGTGTATTTCTACATTTTGTTTGATATTTATATTATGTTGATGTTTTATGTATCTTCATGGTTATATATATATGATGCATGCTAGTCTAAGATTTGATTAGCGATGCGATCAACTATATGATTTTGATCCCTTGGTATGTGTGTAAATGTGATATGATCAACATGTCTAGCTAACCTTTGTCCATGACTTCCAAAAAATTCGTGTATCCCAGACTTGAAAAGTCTTGTTTAATTGTAGCACAACTAGCTAGGAATCAAGGAATACATGCTGGTGACAGATACCGAGGTGGTGGGCATCGACCAAGAGTCCTATGATGACGTCATAGTGTACTTGATTTTTGGTGCTGATTCGATGCAAATTCCATTAAGGAGATGAGGTGTCTGGCCAGAAGAGTATATGGCCAGGCTACAGTAACGAGGTTTTGCGACCATCAAGATGCGTTGTCAGCAAACTTGTGATGATAAGATGGTGGAGGATCCATCTGTTGACACATGATGAGAGAATGATATTTAGACTGAATCCATGATGAGATGATCATCAAAGAAAAAATAAGTCATGGTGCATACATGTTTACTCTAGCATCTTATGGGTGGAATTTTTTGAGGTAGAGACCATTGACTGGATTTTTCAAGAAAGTCCCATCAGGCTTTGACAGTATGTATGACCCCTGTTGAAAATAATACTGAGAGGGGGGGTGAATCAGTATTATCAGGATAATTATTCTTTTTCAAAAACAAGTGATATACGCTACTTCAATTTAATAAACTTGCGTATGTACGCAGCTATGCAGAAGAAAACCCGCGTATACAGAACATGCTTTTATTTTACTTAATCTTTCTGATGATGATTGTTAGTCAGTGATGCAGAATCCAATAACAGTATCCAGAGACAGTAGAGCAGAAAGACAATCACACATAAGAACACAAGATATAAGGTGGAAACCCAATGTGGGTGAAAACCACCTGCTGCAATTCGTCTCTATCTTCCTTTTTAAATTAGAAAACTTCTTTTACAATGTACTGGTGCAGTCTTTTTACCAGTACGCAGGCTGGAACCTGCAGAGAGCTACTACTCTCTCTCGTTCTCCAGTTTCTCCCGGAAGGGAGCAACAACCCCCTTTAGCTTTTGTACTAGCCAAGATACTAGTATGTAGGTGCTGGCCTACAGAAGGCTACAACCTTCTCTTTCTTCTAGGGACCACTTTTCATCAATTTTCAAACTGGATCCATGAACATCAAACAATCATCAAGAATCAACCAATCTCCTTTTCACCAACTAGATCTGAAACAAGTAGATACTTCTCTAACAGTTGTACACAGAACACTGTACCAGAAACCACACAGCAGAAACAGAACCCAAAACACAACAGCAATAAGCAGAAATAGCTAGATCACAACTTAAAGCATATACACAATTTCAACCGTCTGCAACTTCCGTGCATACGCATCTGCGTATGGAACAACCTGCGTATACGCGCCTTTACTTCCCCTAAACGATGTGTATACGCGCCTTCGCTTCACTGAACCTGCGTACAGATCTGTAAAGGACAACACACTCTTCCAGATATTCAATCACTAATTAACCCAGATTATCAGACTTATAGATCAGAAAAGCGCCACATCAAGTAGATCAAAATCATACAGAGATACTATCATTTAGGCTTAAAGATTATGACCCATGAATAGACCTTATCCTTCCTTTTGCACTAAAGTTCCTCCTTCCTTCAGATCCAGATCTGCATCACCATCCAATATACCAGCTCTAGCACTTTTTCAGATCTTCAATAATAATCCAGATGGTGATTTGTCACAAGATCTCCTTCCTCTTTTATAGTCCTAGGCCTTCCCCAATACCATGGTCCAAAACCATAACATTTCAATACCATGAACCCAAAACTAGGGATCGACACAATTGACGAGACGCCATGGTCCAAAACATAGGTTCAAGTTCCAAGATCTAACTGCCATGGACCACAAGAATGATCACCAACATATACGCGCTTTTGTAATGTATAACCCGCATGTATACGTGCCTTCGTCTAGATGAACCTGCGTATATGTCTTTTTCTACTTTCTGAGATCTGTTACCAAAGAAGGTTTCCATCAAGGACAACACCTATGCCATAGCTCCAAACCTGTGCCATAATGCCAACACTATCGGCATGACTTGGAAGGCTACAAAGATCAGGAGATTTAAGAGTCAAATTCATAGTCAAAGTTTGAGTATGACTGTACAATAGTCAAGTGAAGGCAACAAGATATCAAAATGACATCAGGTGAGTGTGAAAAATATTTTTTCAATCACGAGGATATGATTAGAGAAGAATCCCTTATGATTTTATCTTTGAGTAGCAAATTATGAGGAGATTAAGTTTTAGTTTAAATCTATTTCCTAGATGAAAGAATAGTTTCATTTTGTATCGGCATAAAAATATTGAAGTTGATTAATGAAAACTTGTATAAAGGCCAAAGTGAGATCGAACAGATAGTTCTATTATTAATTTTATTGTGGTTTATTTTGAGAGTTTGTGATACTCTGTTTCGAGTTAATGCACTCCGTTTTTTTCAATGTGTGAATAAGAAATCATTTGATCGATAATAGTCTTATGCTCACCAGAGCGCCCCCTGTCAAGTTGTAAGTTTATTTAGTTTTGTTTATATTTCAAGTTTTGTTCTAACATGAAATGTTTCTGAATTATTTGCTTTATTATTTTCATCACGGTAATGTTTTGATCATTTTGGTTTCAAAGCGCTCATAAAAGGAAAATTACCAAAAGGATTTATCTTTCATATGTGTTTCCTTTCAACTTTCATTAGTCATTTAATTTCATAGATAGCAAATGAGATGTCTTTTAGAGTTAATCACGCACATTAGTAATCATTTAGAGTTACAAGTTCTCATTTGATTTTTTTTCCTGTTAGTAGTTTCTTTATGCAATTGTAATTAGTTTCTTTTCTTTCTACAGTTAGTTTTTATTATCCAATTTCCTTTCATGTAGTTAGTGTAGAAGTTCCTTTATGAGAAATAGTGTTGTAGTGTTTTCAATTATGAAAGTAGCATTAGAATCATTTTTTATGCAATTTAGCACTAGCATTTCCTTTTATGCCAGAAGAACTAAGTTTTCAAATATGCAATTAAAATAGATTTTCAATTCTGTAAGCAATAGGTTTCAATTCATTTAACTAATGGAGTTTTGATGTAAATTTGAATAGAAAGAAATCGTGTGCTTTTAATCTCTAAGTCTCATTTAAAAATTTGTCCATACTTAGGATAATTTCAAACTTAGAATAATTTAATCCATAGGTAGAATTCCTACCATAGATACTGCAAACACATCTCACAAGTACATGAACCCTGGTTGACAATTAATGAAGTAATTTAGGAACAATAAAATTACCCAACATTTTGGTGACATTGTTGCGGAGGTGTATATAGGATTTCATTCTTGGTTTGCATATCATTTTAGGTGTATTCAAATTTATAAATACGTAATTAAAGCACGGTAAAAATCATTTATGCATAGAGAAAGGGATTCTAGGGGTAGATTTGTAAGTAGAGGTAGAAGTTCAATTGCAACATCACCACTCACCCCCACTAAACCTCATAGTTCCACATCATCCACTCATACTCGCATTCCATCATTGGTTGGTAGACATAGAATTCCTAAGGTGCATAGATCTTAAATCAAACCAAAATATTCACCAACTTACTCTACTGAAGTTGTAGTTGAAGAACCTACATCCCCAATAGAAGGAGTAATTTTCCTCTCTTGGAAAAGAGAGCAACTTTTAGGACAAGAACTATAGGTTCCTAGTGAAGAAAGAGAAGAATAAACTTATTATAATATACCGTTAGTAGAGGAACAAGAAGAAGAGCTAGATAACAATATTATAGAACCTTATATTACCTCTAAGGAATCTAGAATGGCAGTGGAAGGAGAAGGAAAAGTACACAATGTAAATGTTGAACTTAGGATTGGAGGTGGAACATGCATAGGAGGAAACAGATGAGGAGGTGGAGGTCGAGGTGGTAGAGGTGGTAGGGGAGAACCATATCCTTATGGATTTACCATTTTTGATGAGGATACCATAGCCACAATGAAGAATATCTCACCCTCCATCCTTCCTAATTTCCATGGTTTGACAAATAAGGACCCTGAAACATTTCCTTCTGACTTTGAAGTTCTATGTAGATCTTATGACTACTTGATCCTCAAAAAATAAAATTATTTCCACGTACTCTTAAATATGGAGCACTTAGATGGTTCATGAGATTAGGAACACATACTATTAGAACATGGGAAGAAATGAAAAATGTGTCCTTAGAAAAATGTAAGGATTATTGTATTCCCCACAACCTTAAGGATGAATTCTTTAAGATGGTGTAGAACAAGGATGAAAGTCTTGAAGACCTAGTTGAAATATTTTCTTACAATATTAAAAGGGATAAGATGCATAATTTAGATCATGAAACATTGAAAGATTGTTTTTTAAAATCCATCAAAGATGAATGGATTGACCTTATTAATTTAATGGGAAAGGGAGATGTTTTACAACTTTCAATTGGATAAATCTGTGATTTGTGTAAGAATATTTCAAGGGTTAAGGATATAACTCGTAAAAATCCAAGAGATCTCGTGATAACCAAAATTAGTAAATATGCAACTGGAATAGTAAGTAAATATGAAACATTCAATTTTACTGACAATTTCAAAACATATATCCTAGGGAGTCTTAGTGAACAACTAGTTTCCCTTAAGATACAAAAAAAGAAAAAATCCAAGAATGTTTCATTGTCTATTTTTTGTCCAAAGTGTAGGAAGAAACATTCTTTAAGAGAAAGTCCCATTGATAGTATAGAAATTTGTGTCATATGTGCTGAAAATAATAATACAAAGTAATTTCCTTTGATACCTGGTCTTAAAGTTGCTTTTCAAGATGGAGCTAGAACAAGCCAAGATGAATCTCTTTGTCTTTTTTCTAAAGCACCATGGAAACATAAACAATAAAATATGATAGAAAAAACATATGCACAACCATAGAACAATTGGACTACACCCATGCGATGGGAACCTTTTTCCTCACAATCCAAAAATCCATCTTGGGCACAAGGTTGGAAATATGGTTATGGAAAGTATCCTCACAATCATCAATTCCAACAAACTTATCCTTCTTTTTTGCCACAATATTATCCTCCTCAACCATCCCAGCCTCCTCAATTTGAAAACCCAAATCAACAACTTTCATTACCATTTCCTCAAAAACCCAATCAACTACCTGCTCAACTGCTTTTGAATCCAAACAATAAGAATCAACAAGATATTTATAATGTTGGAGGACAAAATTTTCAATGATAAATGACTACCACATTATGTCTAAATGATGTTCAACTTAGATTTGGTAGGGTTTTACAAAATAAGTCACCAACAACCACCATCCAAAAATCTAAAGAGGATGAAGTTGATGAAAAAAGATGCAAATGTTGATCAAGAAAGCATTCCTCTATAGGAATATGTTCCCATATAATCAAAGGATGAGAAAATAAAGAAATATTTGAGATTTTCTCTATTAGAACATCCTTCCATTTCTTTGTGGGATCTACCTTTTCTTGGAAGGCTCAAAATTGATAAAGGAACAAAAACGATATTTTTTTTACCAAACTATGATATGCTAGATGAACTTAAGAGTACTTGCGTCAAAATTGCTTTAATCCAACATATAAAGGAAATACCAATATTTGCAAAAACTATTAAGGAGATCTGCATTGGAAAACTAGGAAGAAAAAGAAAATATGTTAAAAAAAATCCAATTGGTAGGAAAAATTGTTGATATCATGATGGGGAAACCTATTGTTAAAAATAGATATAGATTTTAGTAGTCCCATTGTGAAAATTTACATCAATGGTATTGAAATTCCAAACACTTTAATTGATCTAGTAGCAATCATCAATATTATGAGTAAGAAAACAATGGAGCAACTTAAGCATCATATTCTTCAATATACCCCTACATTAATACAACTAATAGATAGATATGTTATAAAACTAGATGGAGTATTAGAAGATGTGTGTGTTTCTCTAGATTCTTGGGAATATCCTATATATTTCATGTTTTTAACTCCCAATAATAATTTAGGAGGCCAACCATTGATCCCTGGTAGGCCTTGGCTAGCTACAGCTAATGCATTCATAAGTTGTAGATATGGTGATATGTACCTCTCTGATGGGAATTCCACTAATACATTTACATGTATCCTCCTGTAAAAACAATAACTGAAGTAGAAAGTGAAATTTGGATAGATGATTATAATTAAGACTTTGATGATATGCAAGCAATTTATACTCTTTCACTATTAGATGAAGAATATCAAGTGATAAATCTAACGAATAATAACGATTCTTCTATGTACTGCGAGCAAGATCAATTTTTTCAAGACAAATGAAATATTGAATATCTATCAGCTCATCAAATGGATTTACATTCTATGGAAAAGAAAATTCTCAAGTATAATTTTTTCTAAATAAAAGATTAAATATTAATAATAATTTGGAACAATTTCAAAAGAGGAAATTGATACAGATGCTACAGAAACACTATTGTACTTATGCATGTGAGCACACTTATATAAAAAGGATTGATCCCAAAACTTGTATGCATCCTATTTATATTCAAGAAAAATCGAAACGAATTAGACAACCTCATAGAAGGATGAATGCTAATCTGAGATAAATTTTTAAGGAGGAATTACAAAAGTTACTTAATTTGAATCATTTATCCAATATCAAACAGTCAATGGGTGTCACCTTTAGTGATTGTTGAAAACAAAAATGGAAAATGGAGAGTGTGTATTGACTATAGGGAATTAAACAAGGTTACTTTGAAAGATCATTTTCCACTACCCTTTATAGATCAAGTATTAGGTACTTTGGTAGGAAAGAAGTATTTTTAATTTTTAGATGGTTTTAGCAGATACAACCAAATCTAACTAGAAACAGAACATCAAGATAATACTACATTTACATGTCCATGTGGAAAATATGCCTATACGGTAGTTCCCTTTGGATTATGTAATCCACCTGAGACATTTCCGAGACCAGTTTTAACTATCTCTTCTGATCTAATTCATGATTGTGTGGAAGTATACATGGATGATTTTACTATGTATGTTGATACTTTTAGGGAAGCTATTGAAAATTTAGAAAATGTTCTTAGTATATGTAAAGAGGAAAACCTTTTTTAAGCCATGATAAATGTTTTATGATGCTTAGTGAGGAGATTTTTTTAGGCCACCATGTTTAAAGTGCTGGAATTAAAGTGTATACATCTAAAGTACAAATAATTTTTAAATTGTCAATTCCTATTTGTCAAAGTGATGTTAGAAGTTTTATTGGATTTAATGGACATTTTAGAAGATTCATAGAAAATTTCACAAAAATAGTCTCTCCACTTTTAAAACTCCTTACAAAATATTGTGAATTTGTTTGGAATTCTGACTGTGAAAAATCATTTAATACATTCAAAAAAAATATTATTGAAGAACCAATTTTAAGGGGACCTAATTGGTCTCTTCCTTTCCACATTTCTATTGATGATTTAGATACAACTCTAGGAGTTGTATTGGGACAAAAATATTTAACTCCTTATGCTATCTATTATACAAGAAAAAAGTTGATTCCAACAAAGTTAAATTACACTTTAAGAGAAAAGGAGTTTTTAGCTGTTGTGCATGCCATTAATAAGTTTCGTCATTATATCACTGGTTATGAAACTTGCATTCATACATATCATTATTCCATTGGATATCTAATGAAAATCCAATTTCTAATGGTATAATTACAAAATGGTTTCTATTGTTACAAGAATTCAGCGTTACTCTTCTTGATAGACCAGGAAAAGAAAATATAGTTGCAAATTTTCTTTCTAGAATACAAAATAATAATGATGATGTTTTTGTAAAAGATAATTTTCCTGATCAATATATTTTTGTAGTATCTACTAAATCACCGTGGTTTGCAGATATTGCTAATTATTTGGCTACATGAAAGTTACCTCCATAACTATCAGCTAGAGAAAAGAAAAAAGTGATCAAAACCAATGCACCTTATTCTTGGATAGATGGTTAATCGTATAAAATTGGACCTAATTTGATCATCTAAAGATGTGTTCTAGAAGATGAAGTCTCTGAAATCTTGAAATCTTGCCATGATGAGCCATGTGGAGGACATATTGTTGACAAAATAATTTCTTACACAATCCTTCGTTTACAATATTATTGGCCATCAATTTTCAAGGATGCTAAGGAATATGAAAAAAATATGTGATAGGTTTCAAATAATGGGGAAGCCTATTTCATCAGATGAAATGCCTCTAAAGCCACAAGTACTTGTGGAGCCTTTTGAAAAATGGGTTCTAGATTTTATTGGACTAATAAATCCTCCATCTAAAGAGAAAAGGCACATACTTGTTTGCACATATTATGTTACAAAATGGGTAGAAGTTAAACCTATTTTATTTTCAACTGAAAATTATGTAGTTATATTTCCTTTTTGGGATATTCTTACTCATTTTCATGCTCCAAGAGAAATTGTAACAGATCAAGGTACTCAATCCACATCCAAGTTGGTACAAACTATCATAGAGAAATATAAGATCAAGCATTGAAAGTCTATTGCATAGCAAACACAAGCCAATGTACAAGCGTAATCAACCAACAAAATTACTTGAAGAAATTCTCACCAAGACTATGCACTTGCATAGGAAGGATTGGGAAAAAATGCTTCTAGAATCACTATGGGCATATTGAACCACATGGAGGAACACAATTAGACATACTCCTTATGAGCTTGTCTACGGGAAGGAAGTTTTGATTCCAATTGAATTCCAAGTGGAGACCTTCAAAACATTAGCTAAATTGGGCCTTGATCTATGAGAAGCTAAAAAAGAGATACTAGAAAAATTGAATGAGCTAGATAAGATCCGATAAGATGTTATTCAAAGAACCAACATATTTCAACAACAAAGATAAAAGAGCCATGAGAGATTTATTAAATCTAAACTGTTCAAGTACAATGACTAGGCTCTTCTTTTTCATTTCAAATTCAAATATTTTCAAGGGAAAATTTAAACTCATTAGCTTCGTCCTTATGAGATTGATACTATTTTTTATAATGGAGAAGTAAAAATCAAAAATATTAATCATGAACAAGTTACCTTCCTTTTTAATGGTCATAGATTAAGGTTTTATCATAAAACACTTAGAAAGGAAGAGTTTGTCAAATATTTGCAAGAAAATTCTGAATTCAAGTTGGTGAATAAAGGAGGTTCTTCTCCTCATTCTCCAACTTCATTGTAATTTTTTCCAATATATAAATATTATATATATATATATAATATATATATATATATATAAAATTATAAACATGAAAACCAACTTTGTTGACATGTTTATACTAAAAATCTTAACTGAAAACCAAGATTTCTTGGCGATTTAGATTTTCATAATTCCCTTTTCTTGTCCCTATTTCTCTCTATCCTTCCTTTTGTAATAAATTTCAGGTAGAAGAAAATACTTCTGAGGACCACTGTTTATCATTGACCACCAAAAGAAACAACAATAATAAAGAGTCTTCTCCTAATCAAACAAGCAAAATTCAAGAAATGATAACCAATGAAAAATTTTATATCATTCTGCAGTTGTCCTTCAATTCTGCAGCGAAGTCTAAATTCTACATCAACGTCGAAAAATCCACTATAAAAGAATATCAAGGGAATTCACAAAAGTAAAGGCATGTATAATGTTGAATTATATTTCATACAAGAACCTAGGTTTTAATTAATGGATGATTTTATCAAAGAAAAGTTTGAATCATTAGAAGACCCTATAAGACTACTAAAAAAAATTACACTCATTATATAACAATTATACCCAAGTCCCTCATAATTACTCAGTTAGTCACATCAATTTAATCGAAATTAAATACATTCCACTGATGTTATGAAATTGGATCTCATACTTGTGGGTAATTATATGGAAGGAACAATTTGATCATAAATCAAATACTTCCATGGGCACCTTATTCCGTTATCATTCTACTTCATTTCATTTCATTCAACTCCATTCTGAAAACCCTACCATTCAAACTTCACTCGTTCCCTTTTGTATCAATATTCCATAATCACTGTTGAAAGGAAACAATTGAGGACCGAAAGTTCTTCTCACCATGGGGATTATTGTCCAATCAGAACCAAACAAAATTAAGTTTCTTCAAGCATACCCTAGACTAAGAGACCAATTACAACAAGTAGGGTGTATTAGCTTCTTTGAAGAAATACACGGGCATAAGGCAGAGGTTACTAAAGCTTTTGTGTTGGCTTTTTATGGAGTCGAGGCTAAAATTGGAGACATCAAGCTTATTCTCATAGAGTCTATTATGGCGGAAGACACTAAATTGCCCATAAACTAAGAAAGTTAGGTCAAGAATAGGAAAATCAAGAAGATTTATTAGGTACACTTCCTAATAGAACCAAGTGTTGATATATCCATATTTAAAAAGGAAATCCCAGTTATGGTACTAAAAGAAAAACGGAGACATTTATTGTTGGTTATTTAGAAATTTTTAACTTGTGAAGGAAGGTTCGAAACAATTTTTTTTACCATGCCCGACTTTTGATGCATTCTATTGATGGGAATTAAATCAATTTTCCTTAATTGTTTCTTAAAAGTCTTAGAAATATGGCATCTAGTATACAAAGAGAGTATATAATTCCCTCTACCATCATGGACTCATCAAAGTCCTTATAGAGGCACATTTAAAAGCTAAGGGAGACAATTGGAAATATTTTCTTGTTCTAAATAATTTTGTAGAAATACAGGAAGAAGAAATAAGAAGTAGGGTTAAATGAAGTCAAAGAAGGTTAACATCAAACCCTAACCTTGGAAAAGAGAAAATTGAAGAAGAAATTCCAGAAAAGAATGAGACAAAAGTAGTAGAAGACCTATTTGGGAATAATACTCCACCATCCCTGTACATTGAAAAATGTAAAGAGGAAAATGAAAAGAAAAGTGTTAGAAGAAAGAAATTTAACTCAACTGGTAAGATAACTGAATAAAGTGAAAAATTAGAGAAGAGAAAAGAGGAGGTAAGCAATTAAAAAATTCATGACACTAAAGGATCATTGGTAAAGTTGATAAGAAGCGGGATAATTTCAAAACTTTTGAATACACAGTCTCCAAAAATGATTAATGTTGAAGAAGAAGGGTACTAAACACCACCTCACATAATGATCTCGACAAGCAAAACCCCAGACATTGACCCAGTCCAGCAAGAAATTTATGATTATGTAGAATCCTTGGATCAAAGAGAAAAACAGAAAGAAAATCTCTCAGAATCAAAAAAATGAAATTGGTGAAACTTCGTTGACAGAAGAAACTACAAAAGACAAATGCAGAGTTGAATATGCTTTGAAATAGGACATATATGAGCTAGATATTCTTGATAAACACCTAACATGGGAAAGGGATGCAAAAAAGGTACAAAATGAGATATTAAGTGTTGCGTGTAGGAATTGCGATTAGGTAGACTCCTTCAACACTTAATCGTCAACCACGGGGTTTCATAAACTTGGAGACAAAGCACTGGAAATGTTGGAAATAATATGAAATTTTCCTAACTCTATTCCTACTTCCTTAACTCTAATCTTGCAGAATCAAAAAGAAAAGATCACTCGACAATTTACACCAAAGAAATTCTAGTGCTGGAATGTGAAAGAAAGTACTTCTGCACAAAACATAAATGAAAGGAACTCCCAAACATCTTGTAAGCAATCTTGACTAATGGAAATGTAAATATATGTTTATCTTTGATATAGTTGTGTGTCTGGTTAATAGTTGGACCGTTGAGGATATCTGACTTCGTTATAGATCTTTCTCCTTGCACTAAGTTGCTATTCTTGAATTGCTGCAATGTGCTTGCACTAGTAGCAGAACAAAGTTTAGGTGCTAGAAGTATATTTTACACATGTACTTAAGATTTATGTCATCATTCAAAGGTTCTAAACCTTAGGACTAGATCACTCTATTCTTATATCAAGATATCGATTCCTATACTGGAACAGAGATTCGTACACCAAGTTTTCCAATTCGTCTCATAAGAAAATAAATAATGTGTTAAATTAGAGAAGGAATTTTCTAAGGTGAACAGAACTTCAAAATGACTTCCTCAAACAAAAAAAAAATTCTTCAACCAATCTCAATCTGTAAAATAACAATTAGTTGCTAAAGTAAAAACACACTTTTCTTCAATCAAGGAACTCCTTCATGCAATCTAAAAGAATCATCTAATTGTGACAACAGGCCTCAATCCTGTAATAGTTATTCACACAAATATGATCTGCATTCATAACCTTCTTAACTCAAAAATATTTTCCTTGAAAGTAATTAAACATGAACTTCTATCTTTCCCTAAACAGGATGAAGTACAGGTACAAATTAATGTGTTGCAACAACATTCATTCTTGAATTACCAAACATATTTAGCTCAAGATATCAAGGAAACTTTGGAATGATAATCACACACTTCAAAAGTGAATTAAGGCTCATACATCATGTAAGAATAAAAAAACTATTACTGTGATGAACCAAAAGAATCAATCCGTGAAACTGTAAATGCACTAGTGTAGGAATGCGTTCTTGCACGATCTATGTAGAAACGATGTTAAGCTTTGAATAATAGAAATCATAAAGCATAAAACCAAAATCAGTTGAGCATGCACATCACAGATCTATCACACAGTGATGAAATCAAATATGGACTTTGTTGAAAAATAAAGGCGTCTATTTAATTGACACTTTTCCTTAAACAAAATCAACACACCTTTAACAAAAAAGAAGAATACGAGGGATAACAAGCTCGGTTGGCTGAGACCTAGCCAACCAACTCATTTCCCTATTTAGGAAATGTGAATATTCATCTCTTAACGATGCATAAACACAAAATTACAACACAAGATTGAAATAACATGGTGCAGTCCCTTTCTATTAATAATAAGCAAATGTACATCATGAGTTCGAATCCAGCCTAGAACGATGGTGATATCAACAAAATTATAGTATCCTTGCTATAGCTATCACTCGATACCATTTTCTATTTGAATCTTATATTTTATACATCCGTTCAGGCCTGCGGCCATAACCAAATTACATCCATCATTCTAATCTGAGCTTTTCGAATATAACAAAATAACAACAATAGTTCATAATAAGCCTTTCAGCTATAAAAAATGCTAATATTAAGCATTCGGCCAGCGATGCAATCTCCATCATATCCCTGACTTAGTCTGAGCCCAACTCGAGTTGATCATTCTGGAACAAGGTGTCTATGTTAGGTAGTGAGTTGTCATGGCAGTTTAGGATTTGCCAGTGGTGCAGGAATCCTACCTGCACTTGACCATGCTAACAGAATGATCAATACATTTCTTATATAATACTTTAGGAAAAGAAATAATAGTTGCAAATAATATTAAAGGTAAAAAATATATGAAAAAATTAATAAAGCATATTCGTAACCCTTAAATATGAAATATAAATCTAGTGCAGGAAAAGGCATGATTCTTGGACTAGTGCAGGAATAAGGAGGTTGCAAGGTTAAAAAACAAGTCTAAGGTTATGGTTTCGAAGTGGAAAAGGGGTTAAAAATGAAGAAATTTATCATACCAACATCCTCCCCTCCTTAAGTTGTTGTGGGTCCTCACACAACCTTTACCTGCTGCAAAAAAGCCAAAACAAAAGAGCCTCCCTTCAATTTTGAACTTTTATGTTGATCCTTGCTTTCACTGTCTTTGTCTTCCTTCTTCAAGTACTTTTGAGTTTCTTGGTCACCTTCTTAAGACGTTCATAACACTTTGAGGCCTGAAATTTTCATATCTGAACTTCTCTTTTCTACTCCTTCACCTCTCCTACCAAATCTACATTTGATCACTTTTGCACTATATTCTTCTCTTTCATGGCTTGATTTTATACCTCCAAGCCGTAAACATGCTGCTTTGAGCTCTTCTATCTGGCTATTTAGGAAAAGGGTGGAGTTCTCCACTCCCAATTCCTCGGGCATAGACCTCTCGGAAATCAATTGCAGACATGTGCAGACATCATCAAGGTCGAGGTTATCTTGGCCATCTTTCAGTTCTTGCATTTCAATATTGTTGATGGTTTCAACACTTAGAGTCTTAATGTCACTAAGGGTCTCAGTGCCCTGCACATTTACTTTATCAGGGATTTCAGTACCCTACTCATCCAATTTACCAGGGGTTTCAGTACCCTTCTCATCCATCTCACCAGGGGTTTTAGTACCATGCTCTTCAAAATCATTGAGGGTTTTAGTACCTTGCTCATCCATCTTACCAGGGGTTTCAGTACCCTACTCTTCAAAATCATTGACAACTTCATTGTCCTGTGCCCTATCATCCACCTGATCCTTTTTCAGGTCTTTAATTACACTCGACATCATTTTCCTCTTCCTTTTCCTACCAAAGAGGACCGACAAGGGCATGTCTTCTTCCTTCTCCACATAGTCGCCATCAACCATTATATGGGATTCTGTTTGAGCAAGGACAGGAAGATTATCATTACTTGGTGAAGTAGGTACTGAGTCATCCAACAATATCAAAGAGGTTGACTAAACATGACCTACGCTTGAAGAGGAAGTCCTTCTCTTGGGAAACCTCCTGGTCTCGGTAGGGCGCGTGGTTAGTGTTTCCGATTTCTCTTTCTTTCTTGCACTCTTCTTCTGGGTCGACTTCCCTACACTTCACCCCTGAGACTCCTTTAAGAATTCCTTCCAAGTCACATTTTTAGCTTCCAGCTCCTTCTTAATTAAAATTGTGATCAGCTCGCGATGATACAATTTGTATGCGACCTGGATTGACTTCCCTTTTTTAACCCCTTTAGACATTTTTCTAAGCTCCTGAGAAAATAATAAGGGAAATTAAGGAGCTTACCAGACTCAAAATGTAAGAGAAATCATATGTGATCGAGGAAAATTAGTGAGTAGCAGCCCTCGCAGGTAAGAAACTTCTACAGCACATAAAGGAGACCCTTCCATTTTCCTATCATAGTGTTCCGCTGGAGACCGTTATTCCAGTCTACCTTCTACTTTAGGTTGACCACAAACCAACGTGACAACTTATTTTCTACCTTCTCATTCTTAAACCATTGTTCCACCACTACTGGTAACCTTGTAGCCTGAGATATGGATTCCTCTGTCACTGCAAATTCTAATAAACCAACCTTGGCTTGCCTCCCATAAAAAGTACAAGCGAATGCTATTGCCATGGCTGAATCAAATCCATCAAATTTTTGCATAATGGGAGGAACTCGGATTCCTATAATATTACAAGACTATTTCTATACTCATCTGTCTACTCCATCTCTTTTACAGACCGTGGCTCAATCCTTATAGGCGCCATGTCTGTTTGAATTCACTCAATCTCTGTCTCAAGTTTTGAAAGGATATTACAACATGAAGAACTCAAATGATGGTCAAGATCTACATCCACCACTATATTAAAGACTTCTCGAATGGTCATGCTTCATCATTAAAATTACACAGATCTGAACACGAATTGGTTCATGTACATGCAGGCGATGATGATTGAAAGAGGCGGTGATTTAGATAATAATTCCCTGTAACAGTCATGCAAGGTCATATATGGAGTAAGGCCATTATTATCAGGTGATGAGTTTTTCAAGTGAAGGTAAGTTTTGGATTTCAGGAGAAGAATACCATCCTACATTTACTTCATGATCTCACATAAGGTGTACTTAGTACTCATTAAAAAGTTGTGATTTCATAACCTAAAATATATTTGTACTTAAATTATTTCTTCCTAATTTGGTAAATGATAAACAAAGTGTTAATCATAATACAAACTGAATACCATGATCTGCAGGTGGTACAGTTATTATTCATGTATTAAATTTCATGAAACAAAAGATAAGCTTTCAATACACATTTTTGCACTAGGTGTTCCTACACCAGAACATGTGTTTTCCTAACTGGGCGCGCTCAATAGTGCAGATTCCTGTAATGAACATGCCTACACTAAACATGCATACACCAACCATGCTTGCATCGAGCATGCTTGCACTAAGACATGCCTACACCGAATATACTTGCACTCAAACACACATTCCTACATCAGGGATATTTGTAGCATTTTTGGAAAGATAAAGGGAACCAAAAGAAAATTCTGATAGGATATAATTCATAGGGTATATTTAAAAAAATTGTTGAATATACAAGGGAGGTTTTATTCACCATTATTTTGTGTTGACATATCCCTTTTAGTCTTATTTGTGAGTTCGCATTAGATCCTACAATCAATCCATGAGGTAAAAAAAAAGAAGTAGGAAAAAGGGTAAATTTTGAGAATGGGAAAGAAATTACAAGAGGGGATTCAAGAGTGAGACCACCAAGAGAGACAAATCGAAAAAGGGATTTCGGGAAAAAAATTCAAGAGAAAAAGAGGGAAATATGAAATTGGATAGGGAAAGTTTCTTGAAGAAAGGGATGGCAAACTTCATGGGATAAAAAGAATCAAATAAGGGGATTTTTTTTATGAATATGGGAAGAGAAAAATGGTAGAATTTCACCTAACATCTACTTGTATAGTGCTGATCCATAGAATAAATGCAGTGGAATTGAGTGTTGCTTGGATAAAAAAATTTGTGCTAGTTATCAGAAACTTGGATAAGGCCCTAGGTCTTGTACATGAACCTACTTCTTCTTGGTGAAAGTTAACACATCTAAAGATAAAACAACATTCCCATTTTATTAGAATTGATCTTCTTGCTAGCAGGCTGGTTTTCAGGTTGATCGTCCGCCAATGATGTCAGTAAAACTAATTTTCACAATCACAGGATTTCTTTTTTTAATTCTTTTTCTTTTTTTATTTATTTATATATATTCTATTTTTTGGATTTTCATTAAACTTAATTGCAAGAGAGAAGAAATCAAATTACAATAGGCTGACATAGCCACCTACCAACTAAACTTCAGACTGCTGCTACACTTGTTGCATGAAGTATTCCTTTGTGATGGGCTAAAAATATGTTTTAATCCTATGCCCATTCACAAGGAAAACTGAATTTCACCCATTGATAGTTTCGACTTCTACAACCCCATTGTCGAAAACATGAATTACCTCATACAACCCCATCCAATGAGTATGGAACTTCCCTTTAAAATGTTTAAATCTAGAGTCGTAGAGAAGTACCCAATCACTTCGTTGGAACTATTTCTTCCTGATAAACTTGTTATGCCACTTATTGCATTACTGCTACACCAACATATTTCTTTGAACAACATCCCTTCGAAATTCATCCAACTCCTTTAACTATAATAGACGTTGTTGTCATGCTTCCAAGAGATCTAGACCCAACTGAACTATAGTTCTGAAAGTCTTTATCTGAAATTCAATCGACAAACAGACTTGTTTTATATACACCAACTCATATGGTGTATTCCTTGTGTTGTTCCTCCAAGTGGTTCTATAAGCCTATAAGGTTTCAAGCAATTGGCTAGCCCAATCCTTCCTGTGCATGTTTACTATTTTGGTGAGGATGGATTTGATCACCTTGTTTGTGTATTCCATTTTGCCATTTGCTTGAGGGTGGTACGATGTAGATTTCCGTTGTTGAATCTTGTACTGATCCATGACTCCTGTACCAAGTTAGAAACAAACTATGGTCCATTGTCAAAAACAATTTCACTAGGAACACCAAATTTAGTAAAAATTTCAATGAAAAAAAATCAACAACTTTTTCAGTGGCAAAAGAAACATCTTTAGCCTCTACCCATTTACTAACAAAATTAGTGAAAACTGAGATATTCTTTTTATTTAAAGATGTGGGGTTTATGGGTATTAGGAAATCAATAGCCCATTTTTCAAAGGGCTCGATCATGACTTGAGGACATAAAGGCATTTCATTGGCTTGAACAGGTTGACCCATTCGTTGACAACTATCACAATGCTTAACATATTGTTTGGCATCCTTAAACAAAGAAGGCCAAAAATAGCCAATGCGTAAACTTTTATATACAGTTCACTTGTCAGTGAAGTGGCCACCGCAAGGTTCATCATGGGAATATTTTAAGATATCAAACATGTTTTCCTCTCTCACACATCTACGAATAACAAAATCCGGTCTAGTGTAAAGTAGGTCTTCTTCTATCCAAGAATATGAATCAATTTTCTTAATAATATTTCGCTTTTCACGAGCGGATAAGTGAGGTGGTGTTTTTTTGGTGACTGTATAGTAGGAAATGTTAGAAAATCATGAAGATTTTGCTGACATAGCAAAAATATGCTCGTCAGGAAATCATCACCAACAAGAATTACTTCACCAGGATTGTTTAAGCTAGAAAGATAATCAGCTACAACATTAGACTTTCTTGGTCTATCATAATTGTAACATTGAATTCCTATAATAGAGGCAACCACCTAGTCACTTTATCAATAGTCAAAGGTTTATTCATTAAATATCTTATAACAGAAAGATCAACTTGCACATAAACTTCATATCATGTAATGTAATGTCTGAATTTATTAATAGCAAAAATAACGCCTAAATTTTTTTTGAGTCAGTGTATAGTTAAATTCAGAAGGATTTTTATTGATGTAGTAAATAGCATAGGATTGTTTATTCTCCTCTTGTCCTAAGATTGTGCCAATGATATTTTCTGAAGCATCGGAGGAAATATGAAATGGCAAGGACCAATTTTATTCCCTCAAAACTGGTGCCTGTATTAATTTTTCCTTCAATGTTTCAAACAACTGTTGTCAAGCTCTGGACAAGGTGACCTCACTATCCCAGATAATAATTGAAAAAGGGGGTAGAAATCTTGGAAATTTTTTCAATGAATCTCCGATAATAATCAGCGTGTCGCAAGAAACCTCTCACTTCCCTTTGGGTTTTGGGTGCAGGCAGACGAATGATGACTTCAATTTTAGTGGTGTCCACCTGGATACCTTTGTCAGAAACCAAATGACCAAAAAACACTCTTGCATTGCACATTAATCTACATTTTTTATCACTCAAAGCAGTATGAGCCTCTTTGCAATGTAAATGCACTTTTTCTAGATTTTTAAGAGCTTCATCAAATGAGTTACCAAACAAAGAAAAATTGTCCATATAAATCTCAACACATTCAAGATCAGCAAAAATAGCCAGTACAACCTTTTGAAAGGTAGAAAGTGCATTACATAACCCGAAAGGAAGCACTCAATAAGAAAATGTACCCCAAGGGAATGTAAAGCTAGTTTTGTCTTGATCTGAGGGTGCGATTTGGATTCGGTTATACCCATTGAAGACATTTAAAAATGAAAAGTACTTTTTACCAACAAGGGTATCTAGCACCTGATCAATGAAAGGAAGGAGAAAGTAATCCTTTATAGTGGATTTGTTTAATTTGTGATAGTCAATGTAAATACACCATCTCCCATATTTCTTAGGGACTATCACTAATGGAGAGACCCACTAAATGTCAAAAATGGGATAAATGGAATTAGCATCTAAGAGTTTTTGTAATTCCTCCTTAATAATAACTCTTAGTGCGGGATTCATTCGTCTCTAGGGTTGTCGGATAGGCCAGCCTCCCTCCTAGATATATATATATATATATATATGATGAGTACAAGTATCAAGAGGAATTCCTTTCAAGTCTTTGTAACTCCAAGTGAATGCATTGAAGTGATCTCACAAAAAGGTAAGAAGCTTCTCTTGCTGAGATGAATCCAGGTCTGAGCTAATGTGTAAAGATTTTCCTAGACTAATTTCAACAGGAGTGTTCTCAGGCTGAAGAGTATAGGAAGATGATGCCACAATATGGTATAAGGAAGGCTGGGAATTAGGATTTTCTTGGAAATACAGACTAAAGATCTGATGAACTATATCAAAACTAGGCATAATGTCTAGACTCTTCAAGAAATCTTGTAATTCACCATCCTCGGTGGACTCAATATAATGTTGAATTGAATAAATAGGCCAAGTCTCCTCATCACTATTGTCACAGTCTACCCATAATGTACCCTTGAGTTCTTGAATAGATCTAGCAGGTGGGTATAAGGTGACCTTTTTCCTAGACTCTCCATGCAAAATGCACATATCACTGAAGCAACATCCAATATAAGAATTGGTTGTGGAATGCCATGGTCATCCCAAAATCAAAGGATATCATCCCACTAGATTCTTTGGTTGAAGCACAATGAAATTCATGGGGTATTCCCATGAATATATAGAGGCAACCACATTGTCCAATACTCCGTCGAACTTTATTTTAGATTTGTCTGCAAGTTCAAGCACGGTACGTGTAGGACGAATATGGCCCAACCCAGGTTCTTCCATGGTTTGCCTGGTCATCAAATTGATGGCCACCGCTAGGTCTATTAATATATTGGAGACAAGAATATCACCTATCTGGACAAAAACAACTAGGTTTTCAAGATCTGTGTATTTCTTCAATGATACACATACTGTCATCAACTCAGCTTCTCTACCAACAAACTGAATGGTCTGAGGTTCTACTCTCTTCCTCCCTGGCTTATTAAGACGTAATTCCCAAATGATATTTGTACATATCAAAATTTATTGGATGGATTGAAGTAAAGGGACCTTTATACAAATATTCTTTAATTCATAAGCCAGAGTGGACTTGGAGTCACTCTTCTCCGTGACCAACCGCTCTGGATAGGGGGGTTGGTTCGAAGAAGAGGGTGAATCTGAAGTTACATGAATGGGCTGAAGGGTGACATTGTTTTTCAAATGATCAGGAGGTGCCTCCTCATTTTTCTCCTCAATAATCACCCTGGATTGTTTTTTTTCTTTTTTTATTTCTGCTTTAACTACCCTTCTCGATCTCAATTGAAGCTCATTTATCCCAACTAGGAGGGTTCGATAGGTAGGAAGAGGGAATGGTCCAACCTAATCAATCAATGTACCACCTTATTATTAGGATCTAGTGTCGGTTGAGCAGGTAGTTGAGGTGTTCTAAATGGTGGTGGCAATGATTGACTTTGTTGAGGTAGAGAGGGAAAAGATGGTTCTGACATATGGTGTGGTACATAGGAAGGAGGATATGATAGCATCTGAGTAGGATAGGAATGATATGAATGGTTTGATGCCCTCCATCCTTGTTGCCAAGGTTGAGAGGACTATCCATGATGAAAATGGTTCTCGTGTTGGCAATGTTGAAAGTGATTATTATTATTATAATAGGAATACGAAGGTGCATTATAACTATAAAAATATGGTTTAGGAGCGATATCTGCACTTACCTATGGCCAGTTTCTTCGTGCTGCCATGGCATGTAATGGCTCAGGTTCAGAATGCTCTCCTTCAAGTACAATTTTTAATCCAGGTATGGAGGGGAACTCCTCGGTGGCATGGTTCTCTACACAAATCACACATTTCTTAGAAATTTTTATATCAGCATGACACTCTCTTAAAGGATGTTTTCTCCTACATTTTGGACAAAAAATAGACCATGACTCTTGTTCCTTTTCTAATTTCTGGAGGTATTTCAAAGAATCTATTTGTTTGCTAATAGTATTCATTATTTCAATTTTCATGTTGTCAATTTTATTCTCCAAGCTAATGATCATACCATATGTATATCCCAATTTGTTAGTTTTGCTTCGACCTCCTCTAGTGGATCTAGATTGATTTCGGCAGAACATCTTGCACAAGTCACAAATTTGTTCAAAAATTTTCTAAGAAATGTATCCTTGTCCTAACAAATTCAAATTATGTCTAAAATCCTCAGTAAGTCCTTGTATGAACAAGGTTTGAATAATACTTATATCAAGTTTTTGTTTGGACCTTTGGAGTATATACAAAAATCTCTCTTAGTCCTCCAAAGTCTCATCATCACCTTGTACAATGGGGAAGATCCAGTCATTCATTTCTCTAGTTTTACAATATTCCTGATATTTATTCAAAAATACTCTCTTCATTTGGTCCCAAGAACTTATAGTGTTTCCTCCTAGTCCCATGGACTAGAACAAGGCTGAATCCTTGAGAGTTGTGGGAAACAATTTTAATTTCTGGGCATCAGAAGAATAATCATAACTCTAACATAATATATCAAACTCAAAAAGAAATGAATCTGGGTCTTCATGCACCTTACCATGAAAGTGTGGAAGAGCTGAAGGTGAAATATTCTTCATTCATACATTCACTTTTGATTTCACTATTGGAAATCCAAAAGTAGACTACTCTTCATTTACGTAGTTCTTATGAGTCCCCTTTGCATGGTCTTCATGGTTAGCCATTGTTGTGCCTCCAATTAGACCACTTCTAGAAGATGAATGTTGACTATTTCTGAATTAAACTTTCTGATCACTGTTAGCCTCCTTCTTCCCCTTTTCGGGTTGTGTCACACCTGAATCATTGTTTCCAAAATCCAAGTGGACCATTCCAGCATGATGAGTCTAGGTCTGCTTGGACTTTCTACCGCAAAAGAATGTGCAATATGAGAAGATTTTTTAGTATTTTTTTGGCCCTTATTAGTCTTTAGAGCCCTACATTTCTTAGGCATTCATTTAAAAAAAATAAAATCCAAAAACAAAATTCAAATACTTATAAAGAAAAAGAATATGTTAATTCCTCCAATGAATAAAAAATCAATACTCGTAAAAATCCTCAAAACAATAGAAGCATACTGTAGGAAAAAATAATAGCAGACTTAACCCTATTGCAGAAAATGGAAAGTTCTTACCAATTTCAAATCTCCTCCCCAACAATGGTGCCAAAATGTTGGGTGTAGGAATTGTGATTAGGAAGACTCCTTCAACACTTAATTCTCAACTTGGGGGTTTCCTAAACTAAGAGACGAAGCACAGGAAATGATAGAAATGATATGAAATTTTACTAACTCTATTCCTACTTCTTTAATTTTAATCTTGTAGAATCAAAAAGGAAATATCACCTAATAATTTACATCAAAGAAATTCTAGTGCTGGAATGTGAAAGAAAGTACTTCTGCATAAAAATAAATAAAGGGAACTCTCAAACTTCTTATAAGCAATCTTGACTATTATAAATGTAAATCTATGTTTATCTTTAGTATAGTTGTGTGTCAGGTTAATAATTGGACCCTTGAATATATTTTACTTCCTTGTAGATCTTTCTCCCTGCACTAAGCTTCTATTCATGTACTCCTGCAATGTGCTTGCACTAGTAGCAGAAAAAAATTTAGGTGCTGGAAGTATATTTTTCACATCTACTAAAGATTTATGTCCTCATGCAGGGGCTCTAAGCCTTAGGGATAGAGCACTCTATTCCTGTATCAAGATATCGATTCCTGTACAGGAATAGAGAATCATGCACCAAGTTTTCCAATTCCTCTTATAAGAAAATAAAAATGTGTTGCTTAGAGAAAGAATTTGCAAAGGTGAACAGAACATCAAAATAAATTCCTCGAACAAAAAAAATATGCTTCAACCAATCTCAATCTTTAAAATAAGAATTAGTTTCCAAAGTAAAATCACTCTTTTCTTCAATCAAGGAACTCCTTCATGCAATCTAAAAGAATCATCTAATTGTGATAGTAGGCCTCAATCTTGTAATAGTTATTCACACAAGTTTGATATACATTCGTAACCTTCTTAACTCAGAAATATTCTCCTTGAAAATAACTAAACATGAAGTCTGATCTTTCCCTAAAAAATATGAAGTATAGGTACAAATTAATGTGTCACAATGATCCGAATTGGATCCTAAAGAACTCTCTCAGTTTTCATAACTCTGTAAAATTCATGCCAAATTTTCAAAGACTTACAAAGGTCAAGCTTATTAGAAATATCCTCAAACAGTTGTAATTTGTGAGCAGCACCAAGCAACAAGGACCCTCAGTCAAGCGCGCCGACCGTTGGCCCATGGTAACATGCACTACCACAAAACAACAAAATGGGAAGCCTTTTTTAGAAACGAGGGAGGTTTCTGATATGTGATTAGTGACAGGTCACTAATCACATACCACTGGGATAACCCCTTAGAGAAGAAAAATCCCAGAGTGACCCAGACCAAGAAAGTGAAAAACTATACGGAATTCGTCGATTCCGTCAGAGGCAGGGCCCACATGAAAATTGGCAGGATATTGGAAGGGCCTTGAGCAGTAAGCGGTTTCAAACATGTCCCGCCTGATGCAACCCGTTGGGTGCCACGTGTCTGGCATAGAAAATTTTAGGGGCAAATGTTCGCCCTTTGGCGAAATTAAGGGGTTTTAAATTTTTAGTGGGCGAATATTTTATATAAGTGATTCCATTCGCCCATTTTCAAGAATAGGTTTTATTTAAGTGAATTCTATGGGCCAAATACCATATTTATAAAAGATGTATGGTAAATTAATAAAAATATAAATAAATGAGAAGTACGGTAAATAAATAAAATATTTTTTATATTTACTCCATAAGTCACCTTATACACATACAAAGGTGTAAACAAATAAAAATATAAGTAAAGTGGAGGTATGGTAAATAAATAAAACGTCTTTTTATACTTACTCAAAAGGTATGGTAAATAAATAAAAATATAAATAAGCTAGACGTATGGTAAATAAATAAAACCTCTTTTTATATTTAGTCCATAACCCTCGTTCTATTTATGAAGGCTCAAGAAAGAGGTTTTATTTAAGTGAGTCCTATGGGCCAAATACCATATTGGTAAAAGAGGTATGGTAAATTAATAAAAATATAAATAAACGAAAGGTATGGTAAACAAATAAAACATTTTTTTATATTTACTCCATAAGTCACCTTATATTTCCGAACACTCAAAAAATGTGTTATATTTAGGTGAAACCTATGGGCAAAATACTATGGGAAAAATACCATGGAATAGATTGTTATTAATACCATGCAAAAAACATTATTAACCCTAATATTAGTATTAATAAAAATAATAATGGCACATGGTATTGACCCATGGTATTCACCTGGAATGTAGCCTATTTAAATGGGGGAATTAAACTAGCATAGATCCATATTTACTCTGGATCTACTAACCCCATAGGTATCAAATATCGTGAGGTATCAAATATCGTGATAGGAAAACTAGCATAGAGTGAAAAAATATTTTATCAAGAGTAAAAATGGATGTTGTAATTTAATGTATGTTAAACATTTTAGCTTGGTTAAAATAAAAAATAAAATAAAAATCAATTATTAATCTTATTAATTTGAATAAATTATTAATAGTAATTCTTAAGCTCGAGGTTTATGATAACCCATGGTAATACCAAGATCTTACAAGATTTTATAATTGAGTAAAATATTCGCCATGCCTGGTGAGAGATTCACCAAAAAATTATATATACATATTATATTATTGATAAAATGGCCTTCCATTTTTCCTATATACCATGGAGATTCGCCCATTTATTATACTTATAAATTTAGTGGGCGTTCTTGAAATTTTCCCTGGTGTCTGGTGGAAGAGAGAGAAAACGAAAACCACTCACATTGGATGGGTAAATGTCATGCAACTTACCCACCCGATATGGATGGAGACCATAGGATCTGGAGGCTCCAGATCAATGGTGGACATGCAATCCAACAGATGGCCACATTCAACAGGGTAAACAGGCCGAGTTGTATAAAGGTTTGAAGTCCAGCATGAACAATGAGTTGGCAGAGGAATCATGTTCACCGGCAATCTGGGAGCTAAACGGAAATAACGAGAGTTCAAACATTTCCAAGGGAACTGACACTCAGTTTGTTATGAAACAAGTGGCCACCTCCCTGTGAAGCATTACACAGTGATGAGGATGCAGAACAGGGGAATTCAAATAGAAAAAGGTAGAACAACCAGAACGTCGGGAAGCGCAAACGAATAGTCAGGAAGCAGATTGCCTTTAAAGCCACGAATTGATAGAGACAAAGCGAGCAGTAAAAAAGCGAGTTAAGAAAGCTAAGAGTAGAGAATGGAGAGAGGAAACGGAGCTGACCTAAAGGCAGCATTGAGCCAGACAAAGCTAGAGAGAGTCAGAGAGTATGTGTACTATAGAGAAGGCTTGAGAGGTTCAAGCGAACTCCTCTGTACATGCCTGTCATATGTGTCTCATATTGGGCTCATACTACTATGACCAATAGAGGTTGAGTTTCAGTAAGGAGAGTCTATGTACTCTAGAGACTTGGCGAATCCAAGTCTAGTCCTAGTGATTTATATCTGCTGAGTGAGAACCAAATTCAGCTCACTATTGTAAAACTCTGCATTGAAAACATAATAGAGAGGCCACCACTAAAGGCTGGACTAGGAGACGTAGCCCAGGAGAATTGGGTGAACTCATTATTAAACTTGTTGCATTTACAAGTTTGCCTGAACGTTATGGTTTCTCTAACTACTTTAGTGCCTGTGTATTTCGCAATCTTATGGAGCCGTTGCATAAAGTAAAATAGGCACATCCATGCACATGAGTTTGTAATACCTTTAATTCTTTTTCCTAGATAAATTCTAGATTAAGTGGTATCAGAGCTCTAGGTTACTAAGGTTAGACAACCTTGTGCTGGATTTTGTTGTTGAATGCTAACTAGATCAAAGCTTAAACCAAGAGAAGGAGAGTTGGTTGAAACTAACCTTGAAATTGGAAGAGTCTATCCTAAGAGTAAAATGTCAGAAGAAAGTCCCTTGGAATCAGACCCTGAGTTCATGGATAGTTTCATGACCATGAGAGCTATGGTAGAGGAAATGTATAGAGAATTTAAGAAAGGTAGAGGGGATGATTCATCAAAATCCAAACAAGATAAAGGAGCAGAAGAACCTCCCCTCCATGACCACTCTAAATGCAAAGAGAAAGAAGAAAAACTTTCCACACCTCCTAGTAGCCTTGAAAACAAAAAGAAGACATCTTTGATTAAATTAGATGTTAAATTTGATTTACCAATATATGATGGAGAGTTGAATGCATTGAAGCTAGATAATTGGATTAGACAGATTGATGTTTATTGCAGAGTGTAGAGCATTGATTCAGACAGTAGTAAGATTTAGCTGGCTAGCCTATGCCTTCGAGGCATTGCCTTGGTATGGTGGGAAGGCAGGACACAAGCTGAGATGAAGAAGCATGGTAAAATTCTTTCTTTCTGGAGTGAATTTGTTTTTGCAATTAAAAAGCAATTCCATCCACTAGCCTATACGCAACAAGCCATGATGAGTTGGCAAACTCTTCGCCAATTAAAAGGGAAAAGTGTACAAGGCTACACTCAATAATCTAGGAAAAGAGCTTTCATTCTAGGAATTTCTTTAGACTCACCTAAAACTCTACTGAAGTATATAAGTGGTCTACATAGCTACTTAAGGCACACTATTCTGATGTCTAATCCCACTACCATAAATGAGGTATCTTTTCAAGATACACATCTAGAGGTTACAGGCAAGAATGTGAACCCAAAAGTTGGGGAATCATCAAAGCCCACTGCAAGCAAGAATAAGGAGAAAATAAAATAGAAATGGAAAGAGAGGAAGACAAATGCTGTACAAAAGACAAAATATTCATGCACTCACTATAAGAAGTATGGGCATGATGATGAACACTACTGGATTCTGCATCCAGAGTTGAAACCCAAGAAGTACGATGGAAAAAAGAATAGGACTGCTACAACTATTCAAAAAGATTTGGGGTCAGATTCAGGAGATGAAACAACAATTGCAGCCACAGGTATAAAAGGTTTTCTGCTTTAGAGAATGCAGAAATCAAGAAGCAAGTACAAGAGCTGCTCGAGAAAGGGTTCATAAGACCTAGCACATCGCCTTGTGGGTCTCCAATTGTCTTGGTGAGAAAGAAATATGGCTCATGGAAAATGTGCATTGATTACCAAGCAATGAATAAGATAACAATAAAAAATTGTTATCCCCTTGCATAGATGATCTACTATATTAGTTGAGAGAATTTGTTTATTTTTACAAGTTGGACTTGCCTAGTGGCTACCATCAAGTCAGAGTTTCAGAGCAAGATGCATGGTAGATTGTTTTCAAAAGAAAGCAGGGATTGTATCAGTGATTGGTTATGCATTTTCGCTTAACTAATGCTCTTACTACTTTCATGAGAATAATGAATGATGTACTCAGACCTTTTATTGATGATTTTGTCATTGTATATTTATATGACATTCTTATATTTAGTAAAACATATGAAGAACACTTGCAGCATGTAAAGAAGACTCTAGATGTTTTGGAAAGAGAAAATATTTATTTTAATCTCTCAAAATGTGAATTTGGCAAAACATTTGAATTATTTGGGTCATATTGTAGGGGGTGGTGAATTGAAGATAGATAATTTTAAGGTTGCAGTCATTGTAAACTGGCCTAAACCAAAATCTGCTACAAAAGTTAGAAGTTTCTTACGAGTAGCACAGTATTGGATAAAGTTTATTTCTAACTTTTCCTTGATTGCAGCTCCCTTACATGCTTTAACAAGATTGAACAAGGTATTTCGGTGGGGAGGCAAACAATTGAAAGCCTTCGACACCTTAAAAGAAAAGATTAGTACAACACCAGTAGTAGCACTACTTGATCTTCAAAGACCATTTGAGATTGAAACAGATGCTAGTGACTATGCCATGGGAGTAGTGTTGATGCAGCACGGTAAACCCATATGTTATCATTCTAAAACATTTAATTCTGCATTAATTAATTTTCCAACATATGATAAAGAATTGTATGTATTAGTACAGAGTGTGAAAAAGTGGAAACTTTACCTAATGGGCAAAGAGACAGTTATACATACTGATCACCAACCACTTCAATATTTGCACTCACAAACTAAGTTGTAGCAATCAAGACACTATAGGTGGATGGGTTTTCTACAACAGTTTCATCTTGTCATCAGATATAAAAAGGGCATACACAATAAAGTTGTAGATATGTTGTCCAGACCAATCATAAATGCATCCACTATACTTAAGCATAATTCAGTATTGCATGAAAGCTACATTGAACAGTATGCTCAAGATATAGATTTTAAAGTTGTATATGAAACTTTAAGTCATGGCAAACAAGTAGAAGAATTCAATTGTCATGTTAAGGACAAACTCTTGTATCATTTGGGAAAGTTATGCATTCCTCAAACAAAACAAGTAAAGATAATTCAAGAAGCACACACTTTTCTATTATTAGGTCACTTTGGTGTAAGTAAAACAGTTACACAGTTGCAAAGATTTTTTTATTGGCCAAAAATGAATGAGATAGTTTCTAGATATGTAAGAGGGTGTACCATGTGTGCTAAAATCAAGCCTAGCAATAGAAAACTAGGCTTGTACACTCCAATAGCAATTCCTTCTCATCCTTGGGAAAGTGTTTCTATGGACTTCGATGGGGGACTTCCTAAATCTAAAAAAGGTCATGACTATTTATATGTTGTTGTGGATAGGTTCAGCAAAATGTGTATTTTAATACCTTGTAACAAATAGATTACAGCTGAACAAACTGCAAAGTTGTTCTTTCAACATGTATGGGTTAATTTTGGATTACCCACTTCCATTATATCTTATCGAGATAGCTGATTTGTTGGAAAATTTTGGTCAATTTTGTGGGAATTGAGGGACACCAAACTGAAAAAAGCACAGCGTTTAATCCACAAACATATGGCCAAACATATGTGGTCAATAAGACAGTGATCCAGTTGCTCAGAGGCTATTGTAGCAAGCATCCTAAGCTTTGGGATGAACATTTATGTTATGTGTAGCATGCTTACAATCGAGCTAAACATTCTTCTACACAGAGATCTCCTTTTGAGACCTATTTTGGTTTCACACCAAGGTCTCCCTTGGATTTTGTCATTGGTAAAGACATAGCGGTTGATGGACACAATGATGTGGACAAGGCAACCAAGTTCATCGAACAAATCCAAGAGATTCACTAGGCAGTATAGGAACAAATGGAAAAGAACCAAGCCAAGTACAAGGCAAGGCATGATAAGCATCGGATTGGGCATAGTTTCCATGTTGGTGATCAAGTCTAGCTATATATCAACAAAGATAGAATGCAAGGTGAAGGTAAGAAGCTGAAGCCAATAAGGTATGGTGAGAATTATTTTTGCCTTGATTTACTAGCTTACATGCACATCTACTCATTTGTTAATGTAGACTGCTTGAGACTATTTGAACCTTCATTGATTGATGATCTCGAGGAGCAGGGTCAATTTCCTTCTATTGATGATCTATTACCTGAATATCTCAATAAGTTGCAGGAAGATATAGTTTTTGACAGGAAGGTGAGAACTACATGTAGGGGGGACGTTGAGTACCTGAGGATTGGAATCAAAGGTTCAAAACCAAGCAGTGTGAAATGGATAGAAATTGGTTAAGTGAGGAATCTGTACCCTCATTTGATTAATGCTTAAAAACCAATTTTTGGTGGTCCAAAATATTTTTAGTGGGAAGGCCGTGATCTGAATTGGATCCTAAAGAACTCTCTAAGTTTTCATAACTCTGTAAAATTCATGCAAAAGTTTCAAAGACTTACAAAGGTCGAGCTTATAAGAAATATCCTCGAACAGTTGTAATTTGTGATCAACACCAAGCAACAAGGACCCTCGGTGAAGCGCGCCGACCGTTGGCCCATGGTAAAGCACGCTGCCACAAAATAGAAAAACAGGAAGCCTTTTTGAGAAACGATTCAGGTTCCCGATATGCGATTAGCGACAAGTCACTAATCACCTATCACCGGGAAAACCCCTTAGAGAAGAAAAAGCCCAGAGTGACCCAGACCCAAAAAGTCAAAACCATACAAATTCGTTGGTTCTGTTAGAGGTGGTTCCCACACAAAAATCACTAGGATATCGGAAGGGCTTCGAGCAGTAAGTGGTTTCAACCAAGTCCCGCCCGATGCCACACACTGGGTGCCATGCATCGGACGAAAGAGAGAGAAAACTGCTCACATCAGATGGGTAAACGACATGTAACTTACCAGCCCAATATGGATGGATACCGTAGGATTTAGATGCTCCAGATTGATGGCGGACATGCAATCTGACAGACGACCAGATTCAATGGGGTAAACAGGCTGAGTTGTATAAAGGTTTGAAGTCCCGCATGAACGATGAGTTGGCAGAGGAATCATGTTCACAAGAAATCTGAGAGGTAAATGGAAATAATGATAGTTCAAACATTTCCAAGAGAACTGACACTCAGTTCGTTATGAAACAAGTGGCCACCTCCCTGTGACGCGTTAGATAGTGATGATGACATAGAACAAGGGAATTCAAATGGATAGAGGCAGAAGAACCAGAACACTGGGAAGTGAAAACGAGCAGTCAGGAAGTAGATTGGCTTTAAAGTCACAAATTGACAAAGACAAAGCAAGTAGTCAGAAAAGTGAGTTAAGAAAGCTATGAGCAGAGAACAGAGAGAGGAAGTTGAGCTGACCTAAAGTCATCATCGATCCAGACAGAGCCAAAGAGAGTCAGAGAGTCTGTGTACTCCAAAGAAGGCTTGAGAGCTTCAAGTGAACTTCTCTGTACATGCCTGTCATGTATGAGTCTCAGATTGGGCTCATACTACTATGACCAATAGAGGTTGAGTTTCAGTAAGGAGAGTCTGTGTACTCCAGAGACTTGGGGAATCCAAGTCCAGTCCTACTGATTTATATCTATTAAGTGAGACTCAAATTGAGCTCACTGTTGTAAAAACCTGCTTTGAAAACATAATAGAGAGGCCACCACTGAAGGCTAGACCAAGAGACATATCGCAGGAGCATTGGGTGAACTCTTATTAAACTTGTTGTGTTTAGATGTTTTCCTGTTATGTTTCCTCTAACTGCTTCAGTGTCTGTGTATTTCACAATCTTATCGATCCATCACGTAAAGTAACACATGCACATCCATGCACATGAGTCTATAATACCTTTAACTCTTTGTCTTTGATAAATTCCAGATCACACAATCACGTTCATTCTCAAATTACCAAATCATATTTAGTTCAAGATATCAAGAACACTTTGAAATGATAATCACACACCGCAGAAACGCATTAAGGCTCATAAATCATATAAGAATAAAATAATATTATTGTGATGAACCAAAGGAATGAATCTACAAAACTGTAAATGCACTAGTGTGAGAATGCATGCATGCACGATCTAGGTAGAAACGATGTTAAAATTTGGAGAAAATAAATCATGAAGAATAGAACCAAACTCAGTTGAGCGTGCACACCATGGATCCCTCACACATTGATGAAATCAAATATGAACTTTGCAGAAGAATAAAGTTGTCTATTTGATTCACACTTTTCATTAAACAAAATCAACACATCTTTAATGAAAAAGAAGAATATGAGGGAGAACAAGCTGTGTTGGCTAGGCCCTAGCCAACCAGCTTGTTTCCCAATGTAGGAAACATGAATATTCACCTCTTAACGACACATCAACATAAAATTACAACAGCAGATTGAAATAACATGGCACAATCCCTTTCTATTAATAATCAACAAATGTACATCATGCATTCGAATCTGGCCTAGAACGAGGAAGATATCAACAAAATTACAGTATCCTTGCTATAGCTACCGCTTTTTACCATTTTCTATCTGAATCCTATATTTTATACATCCATTCAGGCCTGCGAGCATAACCAAATTACTTTTAGCATGTCAATCTGAGCCTTTTGTCTATAAAAAAATAATAACAACAGTTCATACTAAGCCTTTTGGCTATAACAAAACACTAATCTTAAGAATTCGGCCAGCGACCCAATCTCCATGATATCCCTAACTTATCTCTGCTCTGAGCCCAAATAGAGTTGATCATTCTGGAACAAGGTGTTTGCATTAGGTAGTTAGTTGTCACAGTAGTTTAGGATTCGACAGTGGTGAAGGAATCCTACCTGCACTCGACCATGCTAATGGAATGATCAGTACATTTCTTATCAAATACTTTAGGAAAAGAAATATTAGCGGCAAAGCACATTAAAGGTACACAATCTATCAAACAATTAATTAAGCACATTCGTAACCCTTAAATATGAAATATAAAGCTAGTGCAGGGAAAGGCACGATTCTTGGACTAATGTAGGAATAAGGAGGTTGCAAGGTTAAAACAAAGGTCTAAGTTTATGGTTTTGAAGTGGAAAAGGGGTTAAAAATGAAGCAATTTAACCTGCAAACATTAAGAATACAAAATGATAACATACTTCTACATATCATCCATTAGTATAACAAAAATAAGAAACTCAATGATAACAACTAGTTCCTTAACAATAGAATAATGGGATTGTAAAATAAAATCCTGATGAAGAGACTAAGGGCCACCTTCAACATCAGAAATAGAAAGGAAAGAAATAATCTGGATGTTCTTGCACAAGCTTCAGAAATCATAAATTCAAGAAGAAAGAAGAACCAATTTTGAATTTTTTTGTGCATGAGGACATGCAAGACCTTTGGTGTGGGGGAATATTGAAGTGTATGTTGGCATTATGACACAGGTGTTGTCCTTGATGGCAGCTCACTCAGATGACAGATCACAGTGCAGCAGGTTAACAACATAGAGTTATAGATCAGACTTCACAAAATGAAGAAAGAAAGGTATACACAAGTTCACCATTCACCAAGCCACGTGTACATGCGGGTTCACTATATTCAAGGTGCGTATACGTACACATGCACTTTCACAGAAGGAAAGGCGCATATACCTTGAAAAACTAAATTTTTGGTCCATGATATTTTGATCCATGGTATTGTTCCAAGGTATTTGATCCAAGGTATTGATCCTAGGTATTTTGTCCAAGGTATTGATCCTAAATGGTTTTTCTCCATGGTATTAAGAAATTCCTAAAACTATAAAAGGAGGAGAAGATCATCAGGCCAAGGCACTCAAGTATTGAATATCTGACGAAGGGTGAGATCTAGTATGCAAGTTATTTGGTTATGGTGCATTTCTAGATCTGAACCAAAGACGAACCTTAGTGCTTGATGAAGGATAAGATATAATGATGTATCAGGATCTTAAGACTTGAAGAGAATCATCTTTATGTGGTTTGATCATTTATCTGAATAGCTGGTGCATGTTGTAGTTTGTAAATGTGATGATCTGGATATGACTTAAGTTTGTAATTGTTGTAATATTTAAATCATCATGTAAAGATCTGTATGTAGGTTCACCTTAGAAAAGGCACATGCACACGTAGGTTCTGCATATTGAAACAGCATATACATCATAAATTTGATTTGTAGATCTATATGGAGGTTTGCCTTGAGGAAAGCACGTATGCACGCAGGTTTGAAACATGCAAGTAGCGTATACCTTATAAAATATGTTTTAGTTGCTTTTGTTTGTTGTTGCAGTGTTCTGGGTTATTGGTTACTGTATTCTGGTGACAACATTCTCAATGATCAGAGTGATTGATTGATTCAGTTGTGGTTGGTTCTAAAGGAGTTTGGTTGATGCAGATATATTTGATGATTGAATGATGTTGTTGATGGATCCAGTTTGAAAATTAATGAAACGTGGTCCCTGGAAGAAAAGAGAAGGTTGTAGCCTTCTGTAGGCCAGCACCTACGTACTAGTAAACATATCAGCTAGTACAAGAGCTAGGGTGTTGTAGCTCCCTTCTAGTAGAAGCTAGAGAATGAGAGAACGTTGTACCCTTCTGCATGTAGAAGCCTGCGTACTAGTATAAGACTACACCAGTACAAAAATTGTAAACATCATTCCCTTATTATTAAAATAAGATAGAGACGATTGCAACAGGTGGTTTTCACCCACATTGGGTTTCCACCTTATATTTGATGTTCATGTGTGTTTCTTATGTGTGATGGTATAATCAGCTTGTACTACACTGGATTACTGTTTGTATGGTTCTGATGCACTAATTAAAGATAAATATATGAAGAATTAACTGAACCATAAGTTTGCTAGATATACACTAGTTGTACTTAACACAGTTGCGTGTACACGCAATTTCCCTTAACTGAACTAGCGTATATGAATCTGATTATGGAAATGAAAAATTGTTAGTTTGAAAATACTGATTCAACCCCCCTCTCAGTATTATTTCCAATGATTGGAATCAGAGCAAGTCCTTCAGAAGAAGCTTGATTACTTGAAGGAAGATCCATCATCGTGAGTAATCAAGAAAGCGAAGGATCCATCAGACCACCAATCTTTGATGGGAGCAACTTTGTTTATTTGAAGGTGAGATCCACAACCTATCTTCAATCTCTTGGAACAAATGTCTAGGAAATCATAGAAGGAGGATATACATTTCCATCAGCAATTCCTACAAATGCAGTAGGTAAAAAGAAATATGAAACCAATGCCATGGTTGTCAATGCATTATTGGGAAGTCTGTCACAATCAGAGTTTGTCAAAGTTATGCAGCTCAAATTATCCAAAGAAATATGGGATGAAATATTTCTAAGCTACGAAGGATACTCTCAAGTAAAACATGCTATTATGAAATCAAACCACAAAAAGATACAAAAGATAGTTGAACGCCTTAGAATTCAGCCTCTCCAAGGGGGAAACCTCCTTTACATTAAATAAATGAACAATTCTTGGATGATTCAAATGATAAAACCTCCTTTCTATGTATTGGAGTCTAAGGGGTCACAATTTAACAAAGATGACCTAACAATAATAATATAAAGGCACAAAAATAACAATGGGGCACAGTAATAACAATATGGGGATAATAGGGGCACAACAATATTAATAAGAGATACAACTACAATAGTAACGGGGGCATCACTAGTATTATAGGGACCTAACATGCCCCTCTCCTTCAAAAAAGTGTTGTCCTCAACACTTGAGTAGTTCTAGATGGTTCTGTATAAAATTCTCATCGTCCCATGAGGAATCTTCAGTGGATAAGTTCTTCCACTTTATGAGATACTTCGAAACGGATTAATTTTATAGCTGTCGAGTTCTTGTTTCTATGACTATTTTTGGTTCTAATATAATTTTTTCCTCCTCGTTATGTTATGAAAATATTGTTTGAACTGGGAGCTTGTCATCAATAACCTTCTTTAAACATGAAACATGGAAAACTGGGTGCACTTGAGAAGCTTCAAGAAGCTCCAATTTGTATGCCATAGTACCAATATTTTGCAACACCTTGCACGGACCATAATACTTTGATGATAATTTATTATCCTTCTTAGCTTACTTGAGGGATATTTGTTTATATGGTTGTAGCCATAGGAATACAAGGTCACCTACATCAAAACTTCTTTCACTGCGATGTTGATCCGCTTCTTGTTTCATTCTATTCTACGCCAATATGAGGTTATCCTTTAAGAGTTGGAGAACTTGTTGTTGATGCTCGATGTGATGTTCCACTGCTTGAGGCTTAGAATTTTCTCTTACATATGATGTGATGGATGGTGGCTGATATCCATAAAGTTCCATAAATGGGGTCGTTTTTGTTGCAGTATGGAAGGAAGTGTTATACCAACATTCAGCTAGAGGCAACCATTTGACCCATTATGTCTATTTATCAGATACAAAGCAACAAAGATATCCTTCCAAACATTTGTTTACTATCTTAGTTTTCCCATCAGATTGAGGATGATAAGCTGGGCTATGAGCTAACTGAGTACCAAGACAAGAAAATAATATGTCCAAAAATTTATTGTAAAAATGGGATCTCTGTCACTTATAATAATCTTTGGATTTCCATGTAGCTTTTGAATTGTTTCCATAAATGTAGTAGAAACTGTACTGGCTTAAATGGACGTGATAATGCACAAAAGTGTGCATACTTGGTAAGTTTGTCAACTACCACCATGATGACACTCTTTCCCTTAGACTTGGGTAAACCTATGATAAAATCCATTGAAACCTCCTCCCAACATTGGCTTGGAATGGATAAAGGTTGTAATAGATTTGGTGTCTTAATTGTTTCAGCTTTATTTTGTTGGCAAACCAAACATTCTGCCACAAAATTTTGAATATCTAATTTAAGGCCATCCTAAAAAAATTCCTTCTTAACCCTGTGGTAAGTTTTTAAAAATCCTGAGTGCCCTCCTAAAGGAGAAGTGTGCAATTCCATAAGAATCTTTTGTTTTAGCTAGGAATTCTTACAGAGGTATAACTGATCTTTTACCATAATGAATCATTTTTCCAACTAAATCTATCAGACGTACTGGAATATTGTTGTAACTTTCGAATAAGTTCCCATACTTCTTCGTCATTCTTCCATTCCTCCCTTGGTTCGTTTATCCAATCTGGTTGGATAATAGAAATGGCACACAACAATGCTTCCACATCCTCATTGTTTCTTGAGAGTGCATCTGGCACCACATTTTGCTTCCCTTTTTTGTAGATGATTTCAAAGTCATAACCCAACATCTTTGTCACCCACTTTTGTTGCTCTTTAGAGCATAATCTTTGTTCAAAAAGGTATTTAAGGCTATCATGATCTGTTTTTACCTTGAACTGTCTTCCCATTAGGTAGGGTCGCCATTTCTTAAGTGCATTGAGTATTGCCAACATTTCCTTCTCGTAAATAGCTTTGTGTAAAGACTTTCCCTTGATTGGACGACTTTCAAAAGAAATGGGTCTTTCATCTTGCATTAGAACAACACCAATTCCATTTCCTG
>APFE030077285.1:0-25588 GCA_000404065.3 Pinus taeda
AGGGATTCTATGGGGCACAGTAATAACAATATGGGGGCAATAGGGGCACAACAATATTAATAAGGGGTATAACTATAATAGTAATGGGGTAATCACTAGTATTATAGGGACCCAACAACCTCATTAGTAAGGTGACCCAGAATCAAACCTCACGGGGGTGGTTGTGTCTATGATACGGGAGGAGACATGCTAAAAAATCTAGTAAGCTTAGGGCTGGTGTGGCCCAGGAAGTATGTGATCCCCGAGTGACTTTGATGGATTAGATGCCCTTGGGTTGCAGTTTCTCAAGCCACAGGTCAAGCCTAGAGGATCATAGACAACTTGAGAAAAAAAAAGATTAATTGTGTTAGTTTTAAATGATTATAAACATTATCATTAATAATGATAATAATAAAATAATTATCTATTTTTTATATCATAAATGGCTATCATAATTTAAAAGTAATATAAAAATTGAAATCACTTGATTCTACTTTTTGCCTAAAAATATTAAGATTTTATTATCAAACTTTAATTCATTCTCTCTCTCTCTCTCTCTCTCACACACACACACACACACACACACACATGAAATATGTATGTTTTTTATTAATCAATAGAAAATAGCCGAGAGAGAGAGAGTATGTATCTTTTTGAGTAACATAAAATTGATGCTTTTATACATATCAATACAAAATATGCGATCCATTAATTATTCAAAATAATAAAGAGTTTGATAATGTCTAAGCAATAACCAAAATATTGATACCTATTTTGCAAACTAGTAGCAACATAACAATTCTTAAAACAAAATACAAAAATAAAAGAGATTTGCATGTCATCAGATGGAGAGACCAATTATATGGTAGTAGGAGCTTCAACATCGTCTTCGAAATTTGAAAATTCTAAGTCAACTACTTTCTTTCGCAAAATTGAAACGTTTCCATCTAGATTTTTGAGCTATATTTGAACTTCATCCTCATCATGGTTAATATCTCCATACATTTTTTGGGGTATCATAGTGGTATAGATGGATTAAAAATGTTGAGTAGTAGTTTGAGCTTGAAAATTGGAGGTTGCCTAGGACACCTTGTTGCCTAGACAACCTAAGGGATAATGAAGTCTAGGAATTGGGAGTAAAAGGACCAAGGGAGGGAGGTCAAAGTGAAGGGTGACCTTAGCTAGGAGGAGCTAGGGAAGCCTTGGTCACTAGAGGAGGAAGAGGGGGCTTTGAGTGTGAAAGGGGGAGGCTAATCGAAACATCCTTACAAAGAAATCACTAGAAGAGGATAACGTAAATAGAAAATGGATGAATATCAGAGAAGGCCCCTAGGGAGAAAAATAAAAGCGTTTGACACAAAAAATTCAAAACAAAACTAGAGAACAACCATAAAAATACCAATTGAGCATAAAAATAAGGGAAAGGGAGAGAGAATTCTAACTCGAGAGTGAAAATAAACCCAAAGGATTGAAAGCATTAAGTCACGAACCAAAAAGGAAAATGAAGACAATCAATGTTGTTAGAAATAAATCTATCCATCACCTCAAGCCCGTCTAACCAGGTCCCAAAGATACCAATACCATCTCTCTCAAGGTGGATTTTGAAACAAAAAAAAGAAAAATCCCTTTCCACTTTTTGTAGGTTTTAACCCTACATAATTAATTACTACAAATAGATTCTTAATAATACAAAAGAAATTCAATGACACACACACATTGACATAAATATTTTACCCTAGAAACCAAAACTAGGAAATTCAAAAATATTTTTCAATATATTTATCTTTACAATATTACAATACAATATATACATCCTACGACATCCATAAATTTCCAGTGCATTTTCCCCAGATTAAAATAAAATTTTATTTCCTTAATTGGAACTACAAAACTATGGGCTAAACTACCATGTGCCATAAAACCACTAAAAGTGAAAACTATGTGTCAAAAACCACCAAGAATGGATGCAAGAAATTACTCAATTATTTTTTGAAGGTGTTTCCCCCAAACCCCCATGTAGAGAGGCTTCCATCCTCTATGACCCCTTCATTATGATTGGTGCATGCACAATGTGTGGAGGTGGTCATGGAAATAATGTAACATATACCCAACATTCTCCAACTTGTTGTTTTATTTACACATAGGGTTTCACAAGAATACATGATCAATAATGCAAGGTGACAATGCCCATTGTTTCTCTATACCAAGAAAACTTCTCAATGGTCACAAATTTTATTAATGAATTTGCAACATTTTTCAAAATGTCCATCTTCATGAGCAACACCTTCTTGTCTTCAATCATATCTCTTACAAAGTGATACTAGACATTAATGTGCTTTGTCTAGAATGATATGTTAGGTTCTTTGCTAGGAATATTGCACTCTAACTATCATAATCTATCCTCAAAACTCATTGTACCAACTCAATAGTTGGAAACAATCATTGTAACCATACTTATTCCTTTCTTGCATGTGGCTACCATGTATTTATCTTATGTAATTGAGAGTGCCAATAAATACCATCTCTTGCTCATCCAAATAGGTTAAAGACATACCCACTTGTATATATTTTGTGATACAGATCTCCATCCCAATGTTTATCAACAAAGCCATGACTTTCCAATACTATATCCATTCCTCGTCTTCCTTGGTAGCATAATACATAACTAGTAATGCCACACAAACAATTGAACACCCTATTTACTATTTTCCAATGCTCCGTCCCTGGTATTGACATATACCTGCTCAATACTCCCATTACATGTGCAATGTTAGGTCTAGTACAAACCACTACATACATAAAACTTCACCACTAGCATATGGAACATAAGATATGTCCTCTTCCTCATTCCGTATCTTGAGATATTTTTTTGCAAATAACTTTACACCTATAAGAATAAATGCCTTTACAATATTGTCTTGACATATTTCTTCTGATTTACCCATGGTTTTTGTTTCCCCGATCTCTTTTATTTTCCATGCCTAAAATGAAATTTTTAGCACTGAAATCCTTCATGTCAAATTTAGAGGACAAATGTTTTTTCACTTCCTGGATTATTTCCATGTCATTTACAATCAATAACATATCATCCACATATAACACCAAATATATAAGATTATCACTAACTAATTTGAAATACACATAATGATTTGATTTGCTCCTTGTGAAGCCAAGTCCCAATATATAGGTATCAAATTTTTGATACCACATCCTTGGTGACTGCTTTAATCCATATAGAGACATTTTTAGCTCTCATTCTAACTCTTTCTTTCCCTTCAGTGCAAATCCTTCTCGCTGCTTCATGTATATTTCTTCTTCCAAATCCCTGTGTAGGAATGTTGTTTTCATGTCCATTTATTCCACTTCAAATCAAATGCAACAACACCAAATACAATAAATCTAATAGAACATAACTTGCCAACATGGGAAAAGATCTCACCAAATTCAATTCCCTCTACCTAGGAATAACATTTTACTACTAATGGAGCGTTGTATTTCTCCACTTTTCCTTATTCATTCAACTTCTTCTTAAACACCCATTTGCTGCCAATGTGATTTCTTCTAGTTGGAAACTCCACTAGATCCCAAGCCTCATTCTTGTATAAGGTTGATATTTCTTCAACCATGGCCTTTTTCATGAGTTTTATATCTTATAAATTCATTCCTCTATATATAAGGTTGCTATTTCTTCAACCATGGCCTTTTTCATGAGTTTTCTATCATATAAATTCATTCCTCCATAACAGTTTTAAGATCATCATTGTAATAAAGAAAGAAAAATTTGAATGGAAATTAGGTGGAGTAAACCTTTCTAGTTGTCTTCTTTCCTAAATCGATCTCCTTAATACCAAAGTATGTTCTTCTTCTTCTTCTAATTCTCATTCTAATGTAGAGTCTAATTCATAATAAGGACTAAATATTTTCATCTCATTTGCACCAAACTTTAGTCCTTAAGAGGAACTCAAGCTTATCAATACAGATATATCTTAGAAAACTAAGTTGGATATTGAAAGCTCACAGTTTATTCATATAACATATTCAGATTACATACTCGATAATAGAATGAGAGACTGATACTTTAGTCACCTTATGAGATAATATATCTCTAGGCGCAATCTAGCATCTCTTGATGAAGAGAAGAGAAGAAATCTTAGCTCTCGTCAGATACTTGCGAGAATTCAAAGTGAATTTTATGAGGGACGCAGCCACTCATTTATAGTATTCATATCCGGTGTCTAGTTATTACATGACCGGTGAGTGTTGGTTAAAAGTAAAGATTCAGCTACAAGTGGACAACTTGCATTATCTCATCCCTTAATTCTTTCGACATATGGGGACTGAATCAAACACATTATTATGGGCCCACTATTGCTTCTTCTTTAAGTTGAGGTTCCACTGCTTCACGTGTGAGAAGGTCAGCCATGCAATTGAGGTATCCAAGCTTATGTTCGATACCAAAGTCATAACCATCTAACCAGACTACCCATTGCATGATGTGGACATTATTATCGACAAGTTCAGGGTTTGCTTTTATCATGCCTGACATGATTTTGAGATCGGTTTGGACCAAGAATTTAACATGTTTTAAATAAAGCCTGAAATGAGATATACTTTTCTTGACTGCGAGTACTTCTTTATGTTTTGAAGGATAATTGAGTTCAACTCCATGAAAGGTTCTTGAGGTGTAGCCGCAAATCTCTTCAGTGCCATTTATGTGTTCAAGAAGAATGCCTCCCCATCCAAAATTTGATGCATCTGTTTCAAGGACATAACCTTCATTTGTGGGCAGCTTGAGAGGAGGAAGGTTTTGGACTTTCTCCTTGACGGATTTCACCGCATGGGTCATGGCTTGATTCCATGGGATTGGTGACTTCTTCAATCTTTCCTGCAGGACAACTAGATCTTGGGCTTGTCCTTTATAGAAACGTCTAATGTAATTTAGACTGCGTAGGAATCATTGCAGTTGGGCCTTGTCTAGGATTTGCTCTGGAAAATTCTATAGGTTTAGAAGAACATGATCTTGCAGCGTGATACTGTCATCAGAAATCTTCAAACCTAAGAAACTTACATCTGTTACAACAATTTCAATCTTGGATGTTGATAAAGCTAATCCATGTTTAACACAATTCCCACAAAATATTTGGAGATGTTTATGATGTTCTTGGATATTCTTGCAATAGATAAGTAAATCATCTATGTAGATAATTAACCAATCTATGCCATGGAAAACATCTTCCATTCTTTTTTGAAATTGACTAGGAGAATTCTTTAAACTGAAAGGCATTACCTTCCATTGATACTGTCCATGTGGGACAACAAACGCTGTTTTATAACGATCTTTAGTAGCTATTCCAATTTGGTAGAAACCTAATTTAAGATCGAGCTTGCTGAAGATGTTAAATCCTTTCAGTTTTTGGAGAAGTGCTGCTTGATTTGGCAGAGGATATGCCATACTTTTTAGCATTGCATTTAGGGGCTTGTAGTTGATCACCATGCGAGGTTGGCCTCTTTTGATCCTTGAATGCTTGTTGACGTAGAATGCTTGGGATGCCCATGGGGTCTATAATTTCTTTTTGGCAGTAATCCAACTCGGTTGGACTCATTAGAGAAACTGATGCTTTTTGTGGTCTGATCTGTATATCATCTGCATATGGTATATCGATCACATACTTTTCTCGTGCCCAAAAAGCATTGGGGATATCTGAAGTACACTGCCGGATAATATTTTCAGAAATTTCTTTCAAATAATCTTGACGATGAGATGTGGAGAAATAAATGATTCTTGATTTTTTTTTTTTTTTTTTTTTTTTTTTTTTTTTTTTTTTTTAATTTTTAATTTTTATTATTAATTTATTTATTTTCTCTGGACTTCTGCAGGCTTTGGTTGTTGTAGTTTTTTCTTGTGAGGGACGTAGAATGTACAAGAAGTTTTGAGAGGAATATGTACAGACTTACCAGAAATAGTCATGGAAAATATGAGTTGGTGGTAGTCAATAGAAATGGGAGACTAATGGGTAAAGAATTCAGAACCTAAAATAATGTTGGCTAGGATGTCATCAAGTTCGAGGAATGTACACTGAACTGGATGGTCTTGGATGGATATAGGGAAATCAATTACTTGATGTGGGAGTGAACACATTGAATGAGTAATGCTGACACCGCCCTCCATTGATTTATCCCAGTAGAAAGGGGGAATAGAAAGATGGCGAGCTAAATTAAGTTGAGCGCCTGAATCAAGTAAACAATCTAAGGAATATGGTTTACAATCAGGGGGACAAAAGGTAAGAGGAATATACAATTTAGGTTGACTGGCAAGAGAGAGAGACTTACAAGGATAAAGTGCAGACAAATCAGGTGAATCAGGCCATTGGGCATAATATGGTGTAGGCGAGACAGGGGAAGATTGTTCTAGACTGTCTAGAGCCTTAGTTGCTAGATGGTCGAAATCATCATCAGAGGATTCAACAACTTCTTTCTTGAGCTGGTGCAATTGTTCTTTGAGTACCTGGATTTCCATGGCAAGGGATCTGATCGTTGCTTGCTTGTCATGGATCCGCATATGCATGGATGTGCAGGGGCATGCTTGAAAAGTTGTCACTCTGGATGCTTGGCTGGATGGTCAGTGTATAACTCAGTTGGATGCCAGTAGGAGGGAACAAAATAGGCAATCTCCTTCTCCTTTTGTTTCGTCATCATCTCGCTGGATGAATGAAGTTATGGACGGTTTAAAGTGGTCATGGCGGCATCAATTTTTTTGATCTCATCATGAATGTTCATGCGAAGATTTATCTTCCATGGCAGTGTTTTCTCGAGCTTTTGCCTTAAGTCTACAAGGTGCTTGTTAGGAATAGAAAACATACAAAAGCAGTAGGACTGCAAACTATCTTCATCATCAGAACTACCATGAAACTGGGAACGTGGTTTCCATCTTCTTCTTCTAGATAATAAATTTCTCCAGTAGGATCTTCATCATAATCACAGTAGAACAAATCCCACATAGTAGGTTCTAAGGTATTTGTGAATAGAGCTGCTAGATTTGGCTTTCGTTTTTTTTGTGGACATTCATTTGCCCAATAACCTTCCTTATTACAAATAAAACATTGGATTGATTTAGTTAGAGTCTTTCAATATTGAAGGAATGGTCATTTTTTCTGGAAAGGCTTCTTTCCAAGCTGATATGGCTTCTTTTAAGCTTCTGGTTGAAACGTACTCTCTGAGGACCAATGCTTCTTGTGTGGATCTTTGGATTTACAAGAGCATTTGGGGTCGCAATTAAAGGGTCCCTTACCCTAGGGCATCTGGCCAACTGTTGTGCAAATGTTATTTGAAAATATCTTTTTGTACTCCTTGTAGTCAGTCATAACACGTTTAGCTAAACAATGTTCTTTAATGAATTTCTTGATGTGGCCATGGACCATTGCTAAGGTCATGCTTGAGAGAGAGAGAGATGTTTGTCTTCAAAATATTTGTTGATGGCGGTGGGAAGAACGCCATGCATACTCTGGATATACCTCTTGAGGTATGCTGTATTAGCATAGGAATTGGATTGGATGAGCCAATCCTGCATTTGACAAAAATAATCTTCCATAAGATTAAGATTGCCTAACTAGTTAGACATAAACAATTCAATGCAATGGTTTGTATCTTCATCAATTGTAAGGCCAACAAACTATGCACGTAGAGCAACTAGAAACTAAAAAATAGGATCGTTATGGCCAAGGATGGCTTCTTGGGCTTCTGTGGAGGCGTAATGCCACCATGTATGTGCTAAGCCACCAAATCCATTGATAATAAGTTGTCCAATGCTACGGAGAGAAAGGTTAGGGTCATCAATATGTATTTTCATTGCCCAGCTATTGAGGAGACTCATTGCATTCTCCAATTCGATCTTAGGTCGACAATTTGGACAAAACTTTGGTTCTTGCGGCATAGCTTGGATGGCCGCACTCATAGCTGAAGCTCTAGTCATTGTTACTGATATAGGATGGGATGTTTCGCCAACTTGGGTAATCCACAAAGGGATACCTGGTTCTTGTTAACATAAACAAGGAATTGATTTATTTGGTCCTTTGAAAGGGAAGGACCCTTTTCTTGCACCTATTGTAAGAAGGATGTTGTGATTGAAGTAGCTACCTCAATCTCTTCTTCTTCAACTGTTTGAATCCCAAAATTCCAAGTAAGTAGCTTATGACTAGCTACGGTAAAGATGAAAGTGTGCCTAAGCTTGTTCTTGGGATTATTCGTAAACATAGTTGACTTTGATGGTTTGCCCAAAATAGAATAGTCAGGGTCTGAACCTTAGATCTTAACTTCTTGATGATTGGGGTAGTTATGGACAAAACTTGAGCTATAGCTACCAGCCTTTGGTCTAGCTTTGTAATGGCTGTTGTAAGGACTGATATGTCAGCTATCTTGTGATCTAGCAATTCTAATTTTGCTAAAATCTTCTTGCACAATTCCTTTTCTTCAGAGACTACTTGTTTAACATTAAGGATGTCACTGTGCAAATCATCAATGTTCTTTGACTTGAGGTCAAGCTGGATTTTTTCATAGTTAAGCTATGCAATGTTAGTACCAGAAGTAGTGGTTGCTGGTACTGTGGTGTAAGGGATGAATTCCCTTTTCTTTTGACCATCATCATCAAACTATTAGAAATATATATAAGGAAGGTTCCTTCCTGGAGTGTAGGATTCTTCTCCCATTGTAACTTTGATAGTTTTAGGTGTTTCTTCTCAAGGTAACCGAGTGAGCATGAGAATGTGAGGTCTTTCTGGTGTAGTAGCAGTACTAAGATTTTGTATCAGCTGATTGCAGGTTGGATACTGCTAGTGGTGACTTTGGTGTTCTGTAGTAAACTCCGTTAAAGAGCTTGCGGGATGGTTTTGGACCATCTTTTCAACCTTCTCTTGAAAGGTTGTTTGAACTTGGGTTGGCAACCAGAAGGATTGGGTAGCAGCATTAAATGGAATTGGGCGTGCTTTGGTAATCTTCTAGCTATCTTTGAGTAAGGCTGATTGGAAGTACTGTTCATATTTAGCTTCCCAAAGTTCAGGATATTGGATTCTAGTCCATTCAAATGTAATAGGAGTTGTAGATTTACTAGAACCAGATTCCACCTCACTTATGAGTTGTGAAGTATGACGGATATGGGATTGTAGTGGGGGCATGATGTCATTGCCATATCGAACAATAGTCAAAGTTTTAAGTTGAATTATTTTAGATAGGCGTTTCATGTCAAAACCTTAGGGATGAATATAAGCTTGCATAAGATCGTAGACGTAAGGGTCATCTAATGACACATAATACTTGGGATAGACAATACCAAAGGCAGGGCCGTCATGTAGAGGACTGGAAAAGACTCCTATTATGGCATCAGCTAATTGGTTATGCAGAGTATCTATCACAATGCAAAGGCTATTGATATTCATGGATGGTCAAACGAGAGTGTTTAGGCCAAAACGAATTGCGCCCAGATGGCAATATTTGAAACCTTGGGATTTTTCCCAGTCGATCTGTGACTTTTCAAGCAAGGGGATTTGGGTGGGTTCATCTTGAGATGTAAAACGTATGTCAACAGAATGAAGCCGAATTTGAGAAGAGGAAAAATACTTATAAAAGGGCATGCTATATACTTGAGCAGGTGAAACTGGAGGGATTTGCCAGTTTGTGTCTGGGTCGGTTTCAGAAATAGAAATAGTAAAAGCAGAAGTCGAAACTTCTCTGTAAGAAGACTTTCGGTCTGGGAGAGAAACCAGAGGAGTTGGTGCTTCAATCTCTACTTGGTTTATTGTTGATAAACTTGAATCCATTTTATTTTACACCTAAATGCCTTGCCTTCCACCTACAACAAATGGTCTATGCTCTTCTAGCTGTGACCTAAAACTTAGTGATTCTTGGGGCACGATATGGGTCCACTACAACAAGAGAAGATGCAACTATATCAAACTAAACAGATAGAGAAACAAACCAACTTGAAATTTTGGGATTCAAACAGCCGAAGAAGAAGAGATCGAGGTAGCTACTTCAGTCACAGCATCCTTCTTGCAACAAGTGCAAGAAAAGGGTCCCCCCTTTCAAAGGACAAAATAAATTAGTTCCTTGTTTATGTTAAGCAAGAACCAGGTATCCATTTGCAGATTACCCAAGTTGGCGAAACATCCCATCCTATATCAGTAACAACGACTGGAGTTTTAGATATGAGTGCGGCCATCCAAGCTATGCTACAAGAACCCATGTTTTTTCCAAATTGCTAGCCTAAGATTGAATTGGAGAATGCAACGAGTCTCCTCAATAGCTGGGCAATGAAAAAATAGATTGATGACCCTACCCTTTCTCTCCGTAGCATTGCACAACTCATTATCAATGGATTTTGTGGCTTAGCACATACATGGTGGCATTACACCTCCACAGAAGCCCAAGAAGCCATCCTTGGCCATAACGATCCTGTTGTTCAGTTGCTAGTTTCTCTACGTGCATAGTTTGTGGGCCTTATAATTGATGAAGATCCAGACCATTACAGTGAATTGCTTATATCTAACTAGTTAGGCAATATTGGTCTTATGGAAGATTATTTTTGTCAAATGTAGGTTTGGCTCATCCGATCCAATTCCTATGCTAATACAACATACCTCAAGAGGTATATCCAGAGTATGCCTGATGTTCTTCTCCCTGCCATCAACAAATATTTGAAGACAAACATCTTTCTCTGTCAGGCATGACCTTAGCAATGGTCCATGGCCACATCAAGAAAGTCATTGAAGAACAATGTTTAGCTAAACATGTTATGATTGACTTCAAGGAGTACAACAAGATCTTTACAAATTAGATTTGCACAATAGTTGGCTAGATGCCCAACTGGGGTAAGGGAACCTTCAATTATGACCCCAAATTCTCTTGTAAATCCAAAGATCTGCACAAGGAGCATTGGTCCTCAGAGAGTAAGTTTTAGCTAGAAGCTTACAAGAAGCCATATTAACCTGGAAAGAAGCCTTTCTAGAAAAAACGACCATTCCTTCGATACCGAAAGACTCTGGCTAAATCAATCTGATGTTTTATTTGCAATAAAGAAGGTCATTGGGAAAATGAATGTCCACAAAAAACACAGAAGCCAAATCTAGCATCTCTATTCACAGATACCATAGAACCTACTATGTGGGATTTATTCTACTGTGATTATGATGAAGACCCTATTGGAGAAATTTATTATCCAGAAGAAGAAGATGGAAACCATGTTCCCGGTTTCCATGGTAGTTCTGATGATGAAGATAATTTGCAGTCGTACTGCTTTTGTATGTTTTCTATGCCTAAGAAGCGGCTTGTAGACTTAAGGCAAAATCTTGAGCAAACACCACCATGGTAGATAAATCTTGGCATGAACATTCATGATGAGATCAAAAAAATCGATGCCACCATGACCACTTTAAACCATCCAGAATTTCAGTCATCTAGCCAGATGATGCCCAAACAAAAGGAAAAGGAGATAGCCTATTTTGTTCCCTCCCACTGGCATCTAACTAAATTATACACTAACCATCTAGCCAAGCATCCAGAGCGACAACTTGTCAAGCGTGCCTCCTACACATCCATGCGTATGTAGATCCACGACAAAAAAACAAAGATCGGATCCCTTATCACAGAAATCCAGGTACTTTAAGCACAATTGCACCAGCTCGAGAAAGAAGTTGTTGAATCCTCTGATGATGATTTTGACCATCTAGCAACTAAGGCTCTAGATAGTCTGGAACAATCTTCCCATGTATCGCCTACACTAGATTATGCCCAATAACCCGATTCACCTGATTTGTCTACATTTTATCTTGGTAAGTCTCTCTCTCTCGTCAGTCAACCTAAATTGTATATTCATCTTACCGTTTGTCCCCTTGATTGTAAACCATATTCCTTAGATTTTTTACTTGATTCAGGTGCTCAACTTAATTTAGTTCGCCATCTTTCTATTCCCCCTTTCTACTGGGAGAAATCAATGGAGGGCGGTGTCAACATTACTGGTTCAATGTTTTCTCTCCCACATCAGGTAATTGATTTCCCTGTATCCTTCCAAGGCCATCCAGTTCAATGTACATTCCTCAAACTTGATGACATCCCAGCCAACATTATTTTAGGTTTTGAATTCTTTACCGTTGGTATCCCATTTCTATTGACTACCAACTCATATTTTCCATGACTATCTCTGGTAAGTCTGTACAGATTCCTCTGAAAACTTCTTGTACATTCTTCGTCCCTCACAAGAAAAAACTAGAACAGCCAAAGCCTATAGAAGTCTAGAAAAAATCAAGGATCATTTCTTTCGCCACAGCTCATCGTCAAGATTATTTGAAAGAAATTTATGAAAATATTATTCAACAGTGTACTTCAGATATCCCCAATGCTTTTTGGGCACGAGAAAAGTATTTGATCCATCTACCATATGCAATTGATATAAAAATCAGACCACAGAAAGCATCAACTACTCTAATGAGTTCAACTAAGTTGGATTACTGCCAGAAAGAGATTATAGATCTCTTAGACAAGGGCCTAATCAAACTAGCCAAGAGCCCATGGGCATGCCAAGAATTCTGCGTCAACAAGCATTCAGAGATCAAAAGAGGCCAACCTCTCATGGTGATCAACTACAAGCCCTTAAATGCAATGCTAAAAAATATTGCATATCCTCTGCTAAATCAAGCAATGCTTCTCCAAAAACTGAAAGGATGTAACATCTTCAACAAGTTCGATCTTAAATCAGGTTTTCTACCAATTTGGAATAGTTGCTAAAGGTTGTTATAAAAAAATGTTTGTTGTCCCACATGGACAGTATCAATTGAAGGTAATGCCTTTTGGTTTAAAGAATTCTCCTAGTGAATTTAAAAAAAGAATGGAAGATGTTTTCCATGGCATAGATTGGTTAATTATCTATTGTTATGGACATATTTGGGCACATCAACCCCAAAATTATATGTCTATGTATTAGGGCTCATCAACCCCTAAAAGAGTTGTTTCATACCCTAAAGGAACATAGTCATTTGAATACATCATTCCCAAAAAGTTCCATCTGAGAAACCATCTAGAAATTGACTAAATTGAACCATATTAACTGCTCCACTGGCAAAGTGCGATGCATACTGAGTGGTACACTGCCATGGTGTGATGCATACTATTTAGGCCTTCTAGAGGGTGCAATGGGCGAGGATGGACAAATTTCTGGGATAGTTTGTTAGTTGGTTGCTCATGGAATCTTCTAGAAACTTCTCCTGTGCCACTTGCCTCTCTGAATTCGCCCAAGGATGAACAAGGGAACTAGGAAACCATATCCAATCCCTTCTCTTGTGGAACCAATTGTAACAAGTGGAATGACACTAATCAAACCCCATGGATGACCCACACCCTTGCAAAAATCTATAAATTGATCTCCCATCGAAGAGATCAAGAGGCTGGAATATTGTGAATTGCAAGGAAGTGCTGATAGTTTGTAATTGAGGAGAGAGCATTGTATTCTTGTTGGTGTGATCTTGCTATTTCATGAGGTGAAGAAGGATTGAAGCTGGGAGGATGATGCTAGATCAGACAACTGGGTTGTAATTCTCCTTTCTATTAATAAATCTCTTTAAGTTTTCTCCCATATGATTGTGCAATTGTGAATGTTATCATTTGTGAATGCTATCATTTGTTCATTATATATCTAATTCAATAGTGTTTATGTTGTTATAGATCACGATGCTTTGATAGTTATTTGTTGCTGTACTTTTTCAGGTACTCTCCAAGCGTGTTAAGTATGTGGAGGAGTTGCAGGATCTGCCAAAGGGGAGAGAGATCAAGCAAGGGATCAAGCGGAAGTTCTAGATTGGTATTATCTTTCTCTTATCTATTACACATAGAAGATATCATTGAACTACTTTAAACTATTTTTTCTAGGGTAGCTGCCAAACCTACAGGGCTAACATTCTTTAAGAATATTAGTTTTCCCAGAAACATCAACATAAATGATTTAATTGTCTGTTCCAAGTATATCCAAGAACATCAAAAACATCTCCAAATATTTTGTGGGCATTGTGTTAAACATGGATTAGCTTTTTCATAATCCAAGATTGAAATTGGAGTAACAGATGTAAGTTTCTTAGGTTTGAAGATATCTAATGGTAGTATCGCACCGCAAGATCATGTTCTTCTAAACCTATAGAATTTTCCAGAGAAAATCCTAGACAAGACCTAGCCGCAACGATTCCTAGGTAGTCTGAAATACATCAGACGTTTCTATAAAGGACAAGCCCAAGATCTAGTTGTCCTACAGGAAAGATTGAAGAAGTCACCAATCCCATGGAATCAAGCCATGACCTAGGCGGTGAAATCCATCAAGGAGAAATTCCAAAACCTTCCTCCTCTTAAGCTCCCCGCAGATGAAGGATTTTATGTCTTTGAAACATATGCATCAAATTTTGCATGGGGAGCCATTCTTCTTGATTGCATAAATGGCACTGAAGAGATTTGTGACTACACCTCATGAACCTTTCATAGAACTGAACTCAATTATCCTTCAAGCCATAAAGAAGTACTCACAGTCAAGAAAAGTATATCTCATTTTAGGCTTTATTTAAAACCTGTTAAATTCTTGGTCGAACCAATCTCAAAATCATGCCGAGCATGATAAAAGAAAACCGTGAACTTGTCAATAATAACGTCCACATCATGCGATGGGCAGTCTGGTTAGATGGTTATGACTTTGGTATGAAACGTAAGCTTGGATACGTCAACTGTGTGGCTGACTTCTCACATGTGAAGTAGTGGACCCTTAGCTTAAAGAAGAAGCAGTAGTGGGCCCGTAATAATGTGTCTGATTCGGTCCCCATATGTCGAAAGACTTTAAGGGATGAGATAATGCAAGTTCTTCACTTGTACCTAAATCTTTACTTTTAACCAAAACTCACCAGTCATGTAATAACCATACACTGAATATGAATACTACAAATGAGTGGCTGCGTCCCTCATAAAATTCAATTTGAATTCTCGCAAGTATCTGATGAGAGCTAAGATTTCTTCTCTTCTCTTCATCAAGAGATGCTAGATTTCACCCAGGGATAGATTAACTCAGAAGGTGACTAAAGTATCAACTTCTTATTCTATTATCGAGTCTGTAATCTGAATATGTTATATGAATAAACTGTGAGCTTTCAATATCCAACTTAGTTTTCTAAGATTTATCCGCATTGATAATATTGAGTTCCTCTTAAGGAGTAAAGTTTGGTGCAAATGAAATGAAAATATCCAGTAAAGTTTGGTGCAAATGAAATGAAAAGATCCATTCCAGAACCTTCCTCCTCCCAAGCTCCCCACAGATGAAGGATTTTATGCCCTTGAAATAGATGCATCAAATTTTTCATGGGGAGGTGTTCTTCTTGAACACATAAATGGCACTGAAGAGCTTTGTGGCTACACCTCAGGAACCTTTCATGGAGCTGAACTCAATTATCCTTCAAGCCATAAAGAAGTACTCACAGTCAAGAAAAGTATATCTCATTTCAGGCTTTATTTAAAACTTGTTAAATTCTTGGTCTGAACCGATCCTTTAATTCAAACTCTATCTTCTCCAATTCTTTATCCCTTGGTAGGACTTCCTCTTTGACAACATCTTTGATTTATGTAAATACCACATCTTGAATTTAAAAACCTTCCTAGTTTATGGGTTCCAAAGCTTATAACCTTACAAAACATTTTTATATCCAATAAAGATACACTTTTAAGATTTCTTATCTAACTTATTAATATTCTTCTTTGGACCGTGAACATAACCATCAAAACCAAATACCTTGAGATATTTAAGAAAGGGTTTCTTATTATTCCATACCCCATGTGGAGTCTATTAATCCAATAAGGGGGACTTATTTACCAAGTAACATACAATGTTCACTACCTATACCCATAATTCTTGTCTTAACATGGCACCATTGAGTATGCTCCTTGCTTTCTCCATCAATGTCCTGTTCATCCTTTCCACAACTCCATTTTGCTAAGGTGTGTATGGAGTAGTCTTCTTCCTTGCTATACCGTACTTCTTACACAATTTTTTGAATTCATTTCTATAGAATTCTTCACCATTATCTCTCCTCAACACCTTAATTTTCTTCTATGTATGATTTTCCACAAGAGCCTAAACTCTTTGGATTTTTCAAAAAAATTATATTTCTTTTGGAGCAAATAATTCTATGTATTACTAGAGAATTAATTTATAAATGAGAAATAGTACACATGTTTACCCAATCATGGAACTAACACAGGCTCAAACACATCACTGTGCACCTATTATAGTATTCCTTCTGCCCTCGTAGCTCTAGAGGAAAATCTTACATGAGTTTTCCTGCCATACAACAATGTTCACAAAAATAAAAAATCCAAAGAGCGATTAGACATACCTTCTACAATAGCATTACCATGCAGTACTTAAAGATATTTCTCTTTGATATTCCCAAGACTTTGATGCCACAACATAGAATTTTCTCTAAAGATTGTAGGAGTTTTTCATTTTTCATCTCCACTCTCAAGAATACTAAAACTATTACACCCATCAGTAATAATGATGGCAAGCAACTTATATAGATTACCAATCTAAACTCCTATCAACAATACTATTTCTCCTTGAACTATCCTACAAGTATCCTTTTCAAACACTGTTTTTATACTTGCATCACTTATTTTACTTTTAAAAGTCAAATTTCTTGCAAATCTTGGGTTGTGCAGCATACTGGGGAGTGTTTTAATCCTTCCACCCATGATCTTCAACTTGAAATTTCCTCATCTTATGATCATGATTTTCGAGTCATCTCGTAGGAAAACAATGTTGCTATATATCTTTCATACTCATAAAATCACTCCTTGTGAGGAGTCATATGAAAGGATGCCCCTAAGTTGACCAACCATGCCTCGTGATCTACATGTGTGCTTGAAGAAGCCAAGAACACATCCCCTCCTTCATCCGAGAAGGGTGTTTCTTCTGTAGAAGGAGCATCATTAGATCCCATCCTTTTCTCTATGATTTTGGATCTATATTATTTCTTGTAATACCTTTTTTTCTTCCACATCTCTAGCATTTCTTTATGATTTTTCCTCAGGATTTAAATTTCCCTCTAGATTTATATCTCCCACTTGAGGAATTATTTTTATTCTATTATAGGAACATCCTTTTACAGAAAAGGCCTCTATGTTTTGAATTACCATGTTTTTCCATCTCATATCCTCTGATAACAAAGATTAAATCATATTGTCAAAATTTAAAGTAGTTACATTTCAACCTATGACAATAATCAAACCATTCCACGAGTTTGGTAAAAAAACACAACAAACTCATACACTTACCCTCATATGAGATATTAATATCAAAAAATAATAGCCAAATTACCATAGTATTGAAGGCATTTAGATGCTCTATTTCCAAGTCTCCATATTTCGTCATCAGGTTATACAATTCTTTTTCGCTGGGAACAATTTTTTCACCAAGGACTTAGACTAATAAAATGTTCGTAATTTATTCCAAAATCCCTTCATTGTAGCTTCTCCTAAAAAATTCAATAATATTGAATCCAAGAGACATGACCATATCATTTTCTTTTCCTTTCTATACAACTTAGTCCAGTCTTCTATCGACATCCCCGTTAGTGATCCACCAATATTTTTCCACCAATAAATATCCATTTTGAGCTTCCACAACTCAAAACTCTACCCACTAAATTTTTTATCTCTATCTTTGAACTGCTTTCCATTTCCTTTCACCACAAGAATCAATTCTATAGATCTCCCACAATAATAGGGTTTACCTCAGACCTAAGGCAAACCCCTTAGGCACAAAGATGACCCCTTGAAGCTAAAACTACTTTGATACCAAATGTAGGTTTTAACCCTTTACAATTGATTTCCATAAATATATTTTTAATAGTACAAAAAAGATGCAATGGCACACACACACATTAACATAGAGGTTTTACCCTAGAAATTGAATGGGGAAAATCAAAAATGTTTTTCAATATATCCATCATCATTGCCAATCCATTTACCCTATATTAGAATAAAATTGTAATTCTCATGGGATAAATTACCATCTGCTACAAAACCACCAAAAGTGAAAACCATGTGCTAAAAATTGCCAAAAGTAAATGCAAAATTCTCACCAAAAACATTTTTTTGGGGGTGCTGCCTCTACCCCTTGTGATCCCCCCACTGCACCACACATAACATATACTGTATGAAGGGGGTCATGCAAAGAATACAACACATACCCAATACTTTTTTCATTGATAGTTAAACTTCCATAAAGACCAAAAGAATCCCTCAACAAAGTATTTCTTCCCAAATTTGTAAGATTTCCCTTCCTTCTTAAACTGTGAAATTTCCCCATTTGCGCTTCTAATCCCACCTTCACAATCTTGATTATGAGGACACAATGAAGAGTATCAACATGAAAGATCTAGAGGTTAAGGACTATTGAACCATCAAACCAACCACCACCATTATGTCGTGTATTAATGCAGTTGCATGGATCACTTCATCATATATATATATAAAGTGTGTGGCATGAGTTACCATTTTCCCCACTATCCTTTTATTGCCTCGAGAGGCGCTCTCTAGCCTAGTAAGGAGGAGATGTTGTAATGTCCTATCTTGTTAAACATTTTGACTTGGTCAAATAACATAAAATGAAAAATGAAAAAAAATAAAAAATTAGAAAATAATAATAATTATAATTAATAAACTTTTGAGTGGGTCAAATTACATAAAAATAAATAAAATAAAATAAAAATAATAAAAATTCTTCATTGTGTTGAGAGGAGCTCTATAGCCCAGTATGGTAGAGATGTGCAACGTATGTAATGTAAATATTTTGATTCCGTCAAAATAAAATATAAGTAAATAATTGCTCTGCATGGTAGAGATGTTGTAACGTAATGTAAGTTAAACATTTTAACTGTGTCAAAAAAAAATAAAATAAAGGTAAAAATAACCAAATAAAAATAAAAATGGCCCATGGTATTTATGTGAAATATGGCCAATTTAAGGGGGAAATTAAACCAGTTAGATTTGTATGACATACCCTTTCCTCCTTGGAGGGTTGGGCATGGTATTTGTATGACATACCCTTGCCTCCTTGGAGGGTTGGGCATGATATTCAGCTGCATCCAAACTTGAGTGGGATAGCTGATTTTTACATTTGCAATAGAAGGTAAACAAAATCAATCAAACTATGCCTTATTTGAGAGAAATTTTATGAATTTAATTTAAAGAGTACAACTCCATTTAGTGATGTAAGTAGAATGCATCTCTGCGGATTTAGATTTCACTATTTTGTCTATACATTATTTAGTGATTTTAATCAAACTGAATGTTTCAAATGACTTGAATCTGAATCCGATTAGTAGTGAAATAATGTATTATTTGAAGGAAATTGTATCGCTTTAATTTAAGGGGTAAGTCTCCATTCAATCATCATAACCATAATGCGATTGACTATGATTTAATATACCTTCATGGATTTGGATTTCATTGTTTTGTTTAATATTATTTAGGGATAAAGGTTCTGTAAATAAATTTCATTGTTTTGTAAATGAGAGTTATATAATTGTTTCTAGCGAAATCCCAAGAAAAAAATTAATGCTAACAAGGTCATTGCTATCACTTCTTTCTCTCAAGGTCAACAATACAATGCACTGTTGCTTGATATTTATGAGACAATGTTGCCTGGATTATTAGTGAGTTTAACAGAGAAAAAATTGTTAGATGGAAAAAAACAATGAGCATTCTTGCCATGTTTTCCCTAATCACCAAGTGTGCACAACACGAACCACATAGTGACTCCCTCGAATTCTAAGAGACAGATTGAGATTTGACGTGATCCATGTAGTTACTGCCTCAAGTTCTCAGAGACAAATTGACCTCTATTATTCCCTCACATTCTCATAGGTAGATCGAGCTCTAATGAGAAGTCAGTTTTAAATTTATATGAGTTTAATGTTTTTAGGGTGGAGGTGAAAATTAAAAGGGAGGATAATCATTAATCATATTTTTTTATAGTTTAATTTGAAATTGGTTTTCATTTAATATATATATATCAAATTAAATATTAATAAATGATAGTAAATATTTATTAATGCTTTCGTTTGAATCTAAGTAACCATAAAGGATAATAAATTTATGATCTTGGTTTTGAACCTGAGCATGCGACACATTAAGCTTTGAATAATCGTATGGGTTCTCTCTATTATTATTGTTTGAGAATATTATTATATACTTTTAGTTTAGTCTATGTGTTAGTCTTATGTGTCATGGAGGTTTTGGTTCAAGTTTAATTTCAAAGAATTATATGAAGATGTCAAGAGTTTTAGATTTTATTTATTTATTTATTTTTTAATTATAACTTCAAAATATTGTTATAGAACTTATTTGTAAAATTTCATCCTTAAATATGATGAATTTAAATTCAACTCATTGTATATACATATGTTTTCTCCATTTTAGTGGATTTGACTTTAATTATTAAGTTCACAAAGAATATTTATTTTCCATTAAAGTAGATAGACATGGCATACATGAAGATATATTTTCAATAAAGTAGATGACATATTATAAAACATATATTTTACTTTTTTTTTTTCCCAAGGAAAAATCGTAATCTTTCATTAATTTGAAAAATTACATATAGTAGATGCCCGAGGCATATGCGTTATCTGTTGGCTCATGGCCAAAACTAGATAGGTATCAAAAAATATAAGTTATGGCCAGAGCCATTTCCCAAAATAAAAATTGTACATGTTCACCTCACAGGGTGTTCTTTAAGTTTGATATGCATAGATAAAGTAAATACACATGTATATACATAAAAAACAGCTGATATACTTCACGTGAAAATTTAGGGTCTGTCCACCCTTTGGTATGCTTGATCAATGCAGGGTCTGTGGTAATATTGGTACTGTTCTGCGCCGTTCTACTCCTGGATCATCCACAAGCCACGGGGTAGTAACGTGGCCTCCTTGGAAATATTGTCAGCACCTTCGTTATGTTCCCTGTAAATGTGTTGACAAGAGATAAAGTTATATTGAGCTTTGTAGGGTATGACTTCATCCAATATATTTCTAAGAGAATGTGCATGATAGTGGTTGATGTTGTTGAACCACTTTATAGTGATTTTAGAGTCCCCAAAGATTTGTAGGTTTGTGCATGCATGTGCAAATGCAAAATGCAAGAGGTGTTTGAGAGTAATAAGTTCAGCAAAATTGTTAGTTCCTTGTCCCAATCCTAACTGAATTTTGTATGAGTGATGATCTACTAGGTATAGGATAATGCCCCCCCCACAACCATGTGCTTGGGCAGCGCCATCGAAAAATGCCCATGGTATGGATCGATCAATCATGCCAGGGGAGAGTATGCGTTGTGGGGCTGTTTGGGTGACCTCCAAAATTTCATGGAACGCTGCCACAATATTTGCAGTAATTAGTGGCCATCGAGCCTCGGCACCATTGAAAATAATATTGTTGTGGGTTAGCCAGATTGACCAACATATAAGGAGAGGTAGGCATACTGTTTTAAAGCCATGGAAAATAGCAGTCCAAGAGTTCCAAGCATGTTTAATTAAGGGTCCTTGCCATCTGCCCTATATGGAGAGAGAGTGTGTTATCTGCTGCCACAGGTGTACAATGGTAGGGTAGAAAAGGAATAAGTGCTCATTTGTTTCCAATTCCTATTTGCATAGAACACACCTGTGAGGCCCGTAGAAGGATCTGTGGAGGATATTTTCTCCCATAGGAGTCTTATTGTTAAGCACATTCCACATAAAAAGTCGAGTGCGGGGAGGCGCTTTTAGCTTCCAGAGTATTCACCATCAGTCCTGTAGTATCTCCAGTTTGTGAACAGTATGTAGGGCAAGGTAGCCAATATTTGAGGAGTATTTTCCGTGCTCTGCAGGGGTCCATATGAGCTCATCAGGACCCTCCTTAATTTTCACATGTGCTTCAATTAGAGCCTTGATGTATCCTTCCCATGATCACTGCCAATGTTTAGGGATACCCAGGATATGAGTCGATAACCAAGCCTGTTCAAAGACAGAACTTTGTTCCATGTCTGCAATCTGCAATCACCTTGATGTGTCTTTGTTGCAAGTAGTGGATGAGGTCTGGAGGAAGCTAATACATATTACCCCCCCAGTCCACGGGTCCATGCCAATATGCACTTGGTTACCATCGTTTATTTTCCATGCAAGGCCTGTTCTGATGAAATGCAATGTGTGCAGGATAGTCTTCCAAACAATAGATATCCCTGTGCGAGGCCAGGTTGGCATGTAGATCCAATCCATGAACTAATGTGGCCAAATGTATTTGTGGTATATGATAGATGTCCAAAGGTTCTGTGATTTGAGTAGAATCCAACCCATCTTTTCTGCTAATGCTTGTACAAAACCAACAAGGTCTTTTAAGCCCCATCCACCCCATCTCTTAGGGAGAGCTATATTTTTCCAGCCTACCCAAGTGAAAGGTTTCCCATCTTTTTGACCATTCCAAAGGAATTTGCAACATATCTTCTGGATGTGAGCAAGTATTCCTCGAGGGATCCAGGACAACGACATCCAGTACATGGGAATGGCCTCCAGAACAGATTTTATAAGGACAAGACGACCAACTCTGGATAGGAATCCATGGTTCCAATTTGTTAGTCTCTTCTCTATTTTGATCACAAGCCAAATCCAGTCTGTGATCTTGTAACCATGGGGTTTGATCCAGAAACCCAGGTATTTGAGACCATTCTCCAGAGGATGCTGTTGGAAGGGAAAAAGCTGAAGGGCAGATCTGTCTTCCTGAGGGGAGGTGTGGGATAGTGAGATAGTGGACTTGGAATGGTTGGCTTCCATACCTGTAGCGAGGACAAATAGTGATAGAATGTCAAAAAAGGTAGATGTGTCCCAAAGGCTTCCATCAAGGAAGATTAGGACATCATCTACAAATAAGAGGTGAGTGAGATAGCAATGATCATTCATTTTCAACCCTTGTAGTTTGCCTTCCCTCTTAACTGATGCGATGAGCTTGCTAAGACCTTCCATAATAATCAGGAATAGAAGAGGGGAGAGAGGACAACCTTGTCTAAGGCCTCACTCAGCATGAAAGAAATGTGATGCTGATCCATTAATGAGCACACTGAAATATGCCAAGATGATACTGCACATGACCCAGTCAATAAAGGGAGAGGGAAACCCCAGATGGATGAGGATCATTTTTATATAGAGCCAGCTAACCCTGTCAAAAGCCTTGGCTAGATCAATTTTTAGGATAATCCCTTTCAGATTTTTAATTTTGATAGAATGTAGGGATTCTTGTGCTGTACCAATGGCCTCATGGATTTGTCGATCCTATAGGAAGGCAAATTGCTCAGGGGATATATGGTGCGAGAGAATGGGACAGAGCCTATTAGTAAGGATCTTGACAATGATTTTGTAAAGGCAATTGCAGAGGGAAATGGGGTGAATAATTGAAAGATGATGGGGAGTCAGATTTAGGGATCAGAGCGATGAAGGTGGAGTTGATGGCCTCCTACATTCTTCCGGTGGACCTACATTCTTCAACCACATTGAGAAGATCTTGTCCAATGGTCTCGAAAAGAGCAAGATAGAATTCGATTTTCTAGCCATATAGGCTTGGGCTTCGATCTTTTTTGAACCATTTTAGAGTCCCTTCTAGCTCTGCTTGTGTTACAGGAGCAATGAGCTTTTCTGCTCCATCCAAATCTACGAATCTGGGGAAATGTCCAACAATTCAAATGATTTCCGCTAAATTGACTCCTTGCAGGGCTTTGTAGAGATGCTGAAAGTGTGAATTCCCCTGTTTTGAGAGTTGACTGAAGGTGGATTCCTTACTACCATCATCCATGGGCAGATTCCAGATAGTATTGGAGACTTTCCTTCCCTTAGCATAATTCTGAAAAAAACTTGGTATTCTCATCTCCAACTTGTAGCCAAGTCACTCTACTCCTAAGTCACCAGGTTTCTTCCCTCTCCTTCATAATTTTGGATCTCTGGTTTTCTAGATCGAAAAGGATGAACTTAGCTTCAGCTGATATGAAACCCCTATTCTGGTCATCTAGGAGGGTGGCCAAAGATGACTCAATAGATGCAAGGGTATTGTCATCCCTCAAAGCTTTCTCCTTTGCCCATTGAATATATACGCGTCTGAGCTAAGAGAGATTGTAGTAGAATCCTTCTGCCAGGGATCGAATCCTAGAAGGCAGGTTGGCCTGCCAGAATTCCGTGATCAATTAGTGGTATGTAGGGTCTTGTAGCCAAGTAGCATTGAATTTAAAGGGTCCCCTGGGTTTCCTTTGTGGACTAGAAATTTCCAAAAAGATGGGGGAGTGATTTGAAATGCCTCCCATGCCAACCCACTATCTATAAAGTGTTAGTTTATGTAACAACAAATTCTTGATCAGAAACCTGTCCAATCTCCTAGCTAAAGCCATCTCTCCCACTCTCCTGTTTCTCCAGGTGGGAAGTGGTTTAATCATAGGGATATCAGATAGGTGATGGTGTTCTAACAACTCTTCCATTGATTCAGAGAGTAGGTCCACCTGTGTGTTAGACCCCCAAGATTCTCCAAACCCTATGGAGAAATTTAGGTCACCTTTGATGATGAGATTGTCTAGAGAGGTGGTAGATAGGTTAAGGAGTTGGTGCCAAAAGGCCTCTCATCCATGGCAAGGCCCATATACATTGATGACCTGAAGCTCCATCCCAAGATCAACAGAGAAGATGTCCATCCCTATGAAACCCACTCCTCCCCAGGAAGACCTCAGGAAAATGGAACTAGGGTTATATCCTAGGGCCAAACCCCCGGATCGACCAACAACATCAAGGGAATGGAAGATCCATCCAGGTTTCAAGGAGCTAAGGGTTCAGAAGATTAGTTCCGCCTCACCCAGGGTTTCTTGGAGAATAATGATATCGACAGGCTCAGATTCAAAGAGCCTTCTGAGGGCTAGATTTTTGGGTGAGCTAGCCAGGCCCCTGTAGTTGAAGGAGAGCCACTTCATGGGGCAACTATGGGGGGGGTGTTCAATGTTCTAAGAACCCAGTCAAGAGATGTTTGTCTTCCAGAGATAACTTCGGCCCTAGCTCACAGGATGGATTTGGAAAGGTATGATTTGTGGCCTTAGGGTGGGGGTTTGAGAGATAATAAGGGAGGGGTAAGACCTAATCCATAGTGGGATGGGGAAACCTCAGATGAGTGAGGACGGGGTCGGAGGTTGTAGGGGTGGGGAGGATCAGCAAGGAAAGAGTAAGGTGAGGGAGGGATACAAAGGGGATCATGGGGGAAGGATGGGGCGATAGTAGAGAAAACCGGCTGGTGGGAGGTAAGGAAGCAAGGGATGGAAGGATGAGTACATTCCTGATCCAAAATAGATGCACTGTGTAGATGAAATGCAGAGCAAGCAATAGAAGATGAAATAACAAAGTGAAAAAAGGAGGTGTTACGCGGAATTAGTCGATCTTGCGGACAAGACAGACCTTCCTAGAATCTAATGAAGACCTAATGACAAACAAACCAACTAGACACTATCTTTCTCTAAATGCGCTTTATAAATAGTGGTAAACAAATGT
>APFE030077286.1:1824-39597 GCA_000404065.3 Pinus taeda
TAAGTGTAGATGTAGGTAGGAGGACAGTAAATAAAAGAAAAAGTTGAAAAGTTGGGTTTGCTAGTTCAAGTGCACCCAAACCAAAAGAAGAAAAAATGCTAGGTAAAGTAGGCTGGGTAAGTAGTTTTGTGGTTGCATAAATCAAGCTATGTGATCCATTTCATATTTTCAAGTGTCATATCTATCCAGATCATAGTTTTGTGGCACTTTCTCATGTTGATCAGATCAGGCAAGGCATCTCTAACTCCCCTTTCTTCTTATTTCCCAAATCATTTACTAACATCCCCTTGAGGACTTCGGGATCTTCCCAACCAGTCCAGTTTTCACTCCATCCTGGTTAAAAACCAAGTTGACATCTGAGTTGGCTTAGTGAAAAGAAGCCACATTTCTTGTGTAAAAATAATGTTTACACAAAACCATCATTGCCCTTACATTTCCACTCCACCAAGTCATACTAACTCCTAACTTTATTATTTAGCTCCCCAAGTCATTCCCCTATCCCCTACTATGTGAAAACTATATAAAAAACCCAAAAATATTAAATATCCCACCCCATGGCAACTATAGCCGAATAAATAAAAATCTGGGAAATACCAGGTCTATTTGGGGCCTTGGTATTAGCCCTTCCACGTTCGTTTCCCTTGGGATTTGTTTAAACCTCTGGTTAAATAAATAACCATGCTAAACCCCTCCCCCGCACACCAAACCATACCACACCCTGCACATGCATAACCTTTGGATTTCATTGATATTTGGTCAATGAATAACCATGACCCCGAGTGCACATTTAACCCGTAAAACCTAAAGTCTAAAACCCACCCACCGCCACGAATAATCAACGTTTATCGCGCGCACTTTTTATTTAAAACCCGCTCATCTTCCCCTCCTGTCCACCGTCAGATCGTCTCTCCCAGATCCGACGACGCTCATGCATATCGGGCGCCCTTTCATGACGACACAATAGTGCCCGACGGTCGACAGTTTCACCGTCGTACACCGGGACACTTGTCGGCTTTTCATTGCGTCGGGCTACCCCTAACAGATACTGCCCCCGTACCGAAAGCGGTCTGACGCAAACCGCTTACTGCCCTCCCATGTTGCCACTTCACCCCATGACGATGCTGCCACCTCACCTGCCACTGTGTGTTACCCTATTGCGTCACCATGCTGCGTCATCCTGCCACGTCACCCTTGCTGACGTCATCATCCATATTGGGTCCCACTGCTGACGTCATGCTGATGTCACCCGCCATACTGCTGACGTCATCCGTCGAAAGGAAAGCGCGTAAACGCGAAATCGATGCTTCAGAGGCCCGGAATCAAATTCTGAGGCAGTTTTCGTGCATCGCTACGAGAAATAGGCCAAAACGGGGAATCTTTTTTTCTCAGCGATCGTTTTTGCCTCGAAAGGGCAGAAAATGGGCGATTTAATAGTTTTTAGCTTATCAGAGAAAAGAAGAAACCCAGATTCAATCAAAGAGTATTAGTGGAGCGGTAGAGAGTATCAGACCGACCATATCAGAGCCGGGAAAGCATTAAAGACCATCCAAAAAAGTCAATGAATACCAGAACATAGTCACAGGCCATTAAAACCGAATCATAACAGATTTAATGGGAATCACAGTCACCTAAGAGCAATAGAACCGACTAAGAGGTGCAGATAAGAAGTGAAAGGCGCAGTAATTGCAGATTGAACAAGCAGAGCTGCTAGAGGACGACAGATAGCCTCATTTTGAAACAACTGCCCCCAGCGCATCATTAGATAGATGTTTTGATTACTTATAAGACAAGTTAGGTTAACTGCATTTATTTCTTGAAAAAGATCTTCTAGCAGATCTTTGTTGTAGATATTTTGCCTATAAATACAACCCTGAACAATGTAATAAGGGTTGGTGGGTTGTTTGGTTGATCTCTCATTTTGAGAGCTGCACTGTAAATATTTAGAACTTCAGTAATCAAAGATTTTTGGAATGCTTGCATCTGAACCGGCTGGTTGTGCTTTCAATGGCTGAAGAAATTGGTATGGAATTCTCGTGCTTGCTCATGGTTCAATAAGTTGTTCCTCCCTTTGTTTATCAATTTATACATAGTTGTATCAAATATATATCATAATATAAGTTGCAGGAAAAAAGAATAGACCAGAATTGGTTTTCATGCCCTCTGTGCTCAATTCTTGCAACTTTCCATGTTTTCCTCTGAATCAGTGATGAATATGCATTCTTAATTGCACATGTTTAAACTGTTCCCTTCACATATGAATGTTGTCTGGGAATTCTTCATTGCTCCCAGATATCACTCATCCACTTTCCCTCTTTGGCTGAATGAGAGATCCTTAATTGCCTCTCATTCCTTAACCTCCATTTCACTCTTGTTCCAGAATAAAATCATTGTGCCATGTGTAGCTATCCTGCTCCATATTCCCTTCTACCAGAGAAAAAACACCCTTCAGTTCACAGTCATGACTCCATGCCCAATGGTTTGAACTTCTTACACTTTGCATGTCATCTCTGTTTGATTAAGATCAACCCTCCCACTAAACCAAATCAAAACCCATGTGCATCATATCTAGCCTAAAATCAACCCTTAAACCAAATTTAAAATCCTGAAGAGAGAGCCCTCTCTGATTGCATGTAGGCTAGGACCTGCAGTCCAAAGATTGGTTTGTGGTTACCTCGGCCGTATTCCCCTGGGAGTCAAAGGGAACAAGCTGAGTGATAACTTAATGGCGACTCCACTGGGGACAATCATCTGTTCATTACTGTAAATCCCCATTTTTGATTAGTTTGCCTTTCCAATAATTCCTAAACTTATTTTGAAAAATCTCAAAAAATCAAAAAATACTTTGCTTCTTATTTGCATATTAAAGTCCTGATCTGTGTGGTGGATAGAGGTCAGGCCCTTCAAAGTTGATTTACTTATCCACCTGGCAACTCCACATAATCCTCATAATAAAGACTCCATTGGAGAAATGAACCAAGAGAAATATATGAGTAGATCAGGCTGTTGACCTGGATTACTATCCAACAGGTCATGTTCTTTCTCTTCCATAAAATTTTGCTGTGTATATTTATTTTAAAAACGATTTTAAATCAGATTTTCATGACTTACCTTTTGAAAATATTGTTGAAAGGCCTCCTTACACATTACAACAGTAGCCTCTAAAAGCTACTGAGAATCATCATACAGCTAAGGAGGAAACAAATGTCAAAGCCAATCATGCTATCCTTGTTCATGTTGAGCCCATTCAGCCAATCCCTGTACATACTCCCATGCCTCGTAAAGTTCCTGACAGATATAAGCCTCTTGTGTTGCCTCCTGTGCTTAATCCTCTGCCCAAAAATAATCCTGACTATCTCCCAAGATTTGATGGAGAGAATGGTATTACTGCCCAAAAGCATATCCAAGCCTTTGAAGACTATCTTAATATCTTTGAAGTAGAGGATGAGGATGTTAGTATCAGGCTATTTGTCCTTTCTTTGCAAAGCGAAGTTAGGACTTGGTTTAAAGCATTGCCTGAGGCTAGCATCTCTAATCTTCACCAGTTTTCCAAGCTCTTCCTTGATAGATGGACGATCAAACTTAATTTCCTCTTGCTCATTGAAGAGTATAATCAGTTAAAAAGAAATCCAAGTGAATCTGTTCAACAATTTCATGATTGATTCAATCAAGTTTATCATTCTCTGCCTTTGAATATTAGACCTCCCCCTGATTTAGCTCTATTGCATTATCCGAGAGCTTTTGACCCAGAAATAGAGTTCCGTTTAAGAGAAAGGAGGCCATCCACTATGAAACAAATGCAGGACATGACAGTGGACATAGAGGCAAATCTGAAAATCAGGGAGGAAAACCGCAAAGCAGAGCAAGAAGAAAGACTTCATGGTTGGTTACAAAGGTCAAAGGAAATGATCACAATGAAAGTGAAATGTTTAGAACACCCGAACACATCTGTTTTGCAAGAGGAAATTAATGACATTCATGAACAAACCTACCACAAAATAGATGACATATTCGTACAACCATACATGATGGAGAAATCTCCTGATATACTATATGAACATAACATCTTCTCTTCTTTCAACTGCTTGCCAAAATATGATGAGTATGATGATGATGATGAGCCTAATGACCAAATCAGCCTTGCAGAGGAATCAGAACCTATTTTGGCAGAAAGCACAGTTCAGGCTCAGCAGCCTGAAATCAATGAGCAACATGCCTATCTCAGCTATGAAGTAAAGGAGGAAAGCGCAGAAAATTTTGATTTCAGTGAAGGAACTTTACCATTTTGTTTCGAATCTTTTCAGTTTATTAAGGAGAACTATCATACAGTTAATAAGAAAATATCAGCAAGTGTTTATATTGATCAGATGGAGGAAGACTTAGAAGCAACAACATGTGATCAGTCATCCAAGTGGATCCCCTACCTCTTTATGTTCAGTCATATGAGGTTTTCAAAGAAGAAAAGGAGCAGCCTGTGCAGATTAGTCAAAGGCCATATGAGCCTTCTTGTAATAAATTGCAAATATCAGTTCAGGTTTTATATGATGCATGTGCTGATAGGGGGTATGATGAAATAATAAGGTACTCCTCTCCACTAATAGGTCGTGTGCCTCAATATCAGAATGTTGATGATATCCCTATTTCAAGGCATGATAGTGATCCCAAACCTTTGTACAGTTCTTCAATTCAGTTCGGCAATAATGTATATACGCTGCAGGACCCTTTTGTACAGTTTCTTGATTCAGCAAAGAAGGTCAGCAGTTTTCTGATCTTCTCAAAGATTAGCAAAGCCATATCATATTTCAAGATCTCAGTTTTTTTCCGCCAGCAAACACAAGCAGCAAAGCTCGTTCATGTTTATAATGCTTAAATGGCTGCACTAGTTATTTCATTTCACCTAACAGCAAAGTAAGTACTGGTTGGAGTAGGTAGGTAGGATTTCAGTTTTCTGTTTAGACAACAAGCTTGCTGCAGTTGAAGCCCGAAGTGAAGGCCATAAGCTCTTCAAGGTCTGTTGTCATGTTCATAAATAAAGCAACCAGCAAAGGAAAGTTTTGAGAGTATGGCAACAAGGGAAGATCAAGGCATTCTGACTTGCTGTTCTTGGCCTTTCACAAGGAAAGGCCATCCCCAAGTGGAGCCACTGTTAGCCCCCTTCTCATAGCAGGTATTCATCTTTCATGATTGACATGTTTACATGCTAAATATGTCATGCTCTATAGGCTGCAATGTTCCATATTTAATACTCAGGCCAAACAAGTGTCCATGAGAGTCTGCCAGCCTAAGTGCCTCTGTTGTATTCCAATTTTGAGGAGTTATTCCATTTTTGAAGAATTTTCAGTTAAAAGGAGGTCCAAACAACGTAATCTTGGTCTCCCTAGGTTTCAATTTCCTGTTGTAGAATATAGAGAATCATTATCTGTCCAAACAGCTTAATCTGGGTAGGTTCTTAAATAGGTAGAGAAGCAAGGGTGATCAACAGCTTAATCTGAGCCCCTGGATGGAATAAGTGTAGATGTAGGTAGGAGGATAGTAAAGAAAAGAAAAAGTTGAAAAGTTGGGTTTGCTAGTTCAAGTGCACCCAAACCAAAAGAAGAAAAAATTCTAGGTAAAGTAGGTTGGGTAAGTAGTTTTGTGGTTGCAGAAATCAAGCTATGTGATCCATTTCATATTTTCAAGTGTCATATCTATCCACATCATAGTTTTGTGGCACTTTCTCATGTTGATCAGATCAGGCAAGGCATCTCTAACTCCCCTTTCTTCTTATTTCCCAAACCATTTACTAACATCCCCTTGAGGACTTCGGGATCTGCCCAACCAGTCCAGTTTTCACTCCATCCTGGTTAAAAAACCAAGTTGACATTTGAGTTGGCTTAGTGAAAAGAAGCCACATTTCTTGTGTAAAAATAATGTTTACACAAAACCATCATTCCCCTTACATTTCCACTCCACCAAGTCATACTAACTCCTAACTTTATTATTTAGCTCCCCAAGTCATTCCCCTATCCCCTACTATGTGAAAACTATATAAAAAACCCAAAAATATTAAATATCCCACCCCATGGAAATTATAGCCGAATAAATAAAAATCCGGGAAATACCAGGTCTATCTGGGGCCTTGGTATTAGCCCTTCCACGTTCGTTTCCCTTGGGATTTGTTTAAACCTCTGGTTAAATAAATAACCATGCTAAACCCCTCCCCCGCACACCAAACCATACCACACCCCGCGCATGAATAACCTTTGGATTTCATTGATATTTGGTCAATGAATAACCATGACCCCGAGCGTGCATTTAACCCGTAAAACCTAAAGTCTAAAACCCACCCACAATCGCGAATAATCAACGTTTATCGCGTGCACTTTTTATTTAAAACCTACTCATCTTCCCCTCCTGTCCACCGTCGGATTGTCTCTCCCAGATCCGACGACCCTCATGCATATCGGGCGCCCTTTCATGACGACACAATAGTGCCCGACGGTCGACGGTTTCACCGTCGTACACCGGGACACTTGTCGGCTTTTCATTGCATCGGGCCGCCCCTGATAGATACCAACCCCGTACCAAAAGCGGTTCGACGCAAATCGCTTACCGCCCTCCCCTGTTGGCACTTCACCCCATGATGATGCCGCCACCTCACCTGCCACTGTGCGTTACCCTGCTGCGTCACCCTGCCACGTCACCCTGCTGACGTCATCATCTGTACTGGGTCCCACTGCTGACATCACCCGTCGTACCGTTGACTTCATCTGCTGAAAGGAAATCGCGCAAGCACGAAATCAATGCTTCGGAGGCCCAGAATCAAATTCTAAGGCAGTTTTCGCATCACTACGGGAAATAGGCCAAAATGGGGAATATTTTTTCTCAGCGATCATTTTTGCCTCGAAAAGGCAGAAAAGGGGCAATTTAACATGTTTTAGCTTATCAGAGAAAAGAAGAAACCCAGATTCAATCAAAGAGTATCAGTGGAGCGGCAGAGAGAATCAGATCGACCATATCAGAGCCGGGAAAGCATTAAAGACCATCCAAACAAAGTCAATGAATACCAGAACAGAGTCACGGGCCATTAAAACTGAACCATAACAGATTTAATGGGAATCACAGTCACCTAAGAGTAGCAAAACCGACTAAGAGGTGCAGATAAGAAGTGAAAGGCGCAGTAATTACAGATTGAACAAGCAGAGCTACCAGAGGACGATAGATAACCTCATTTTGAAATAGCTGCCCCCAGCGCAGCATTAGATAGATATTTTCATTATTTATAAGACAAGTTAGGTTAACTGCATTTATTTCCTGAAAAAGATCTTCTAGTAGATCTTTGTTGTAGATATTTTGCCTATAATAACAGCCCTGAACAATGTAATAAGGGTTGGTGCGTTGTTTGGTTGATCTCTCATTTTTGATATCTTGGTATTACATCTCCTCATGTTAGGGTTTTGGTTGTTTAGGGTTTTCTCTTATTGTTCAATAATAAAAAGGCCCTTGAGCCTCATTATAACATAGTTCAAAGGAATATAGCCACCACATCTCTTGTTAGAGATAAGCTACCATCACCGAGCTAGTCTCATTTCCATACTGTTTGTAAGCATATTTCATTATTTGATATTAATCAAAGGAAGTGTTATTTCTGTTGTTATATCTATAATTTTTTGTGTTCCTCTTTAAATTTGGATCACATTGTGACCCATATAGTTTACCTATTGATGAGCCTCATCACTACTACTAGAAATTTGTCCGCAATTATGGACGCATTGCCATACCCCTCACTAATATTCTCAAGGAAAAATCATTTCTCTGGACTAATCCAACTTAACAGGCCTTCCTAACTCTCAAATAAGCCATGTGCTCCACTCCGGTATTGACCTTACCGGACTTCACCAAATATTTTGTGATTGAATATGATGCTTTAGGTATGGGCATTAGCACAATATTAATGCAGGAAGGTAGACTATTGGATTTCACCAGTCAATAACTTAGTGGGAAACATCTGGGTCAATCTACATATGAGAAATAAATGATGGCTATCTTACATGCAGTAGACACTTGGAAACCATATTTATTGGGGCGACTTTTCCAAATCCACACTAACCATCATAGCCTAATATATTTTTTAGAGCAACGTCTATTGTTGCCACAAATTAAATGGCTTGCCAAAATGATGGGATATTATTATGAGATAATTTAAAATAAGGGGCGTGAAAATGTAGTGGTTGATGCCTTATCGAACCAATTTTAGGATGAGGGCAACCTTTTATCACTCTCTCTACCTATACCAAACTGGATTGAGGAGGCCCACCATGAATGGTTCTCCCACCCCTCTTTGTCCCAACTCATTAATAACTTAAGAGAAGATCCTAATGCCTCATAAGACTACTCTTGGAAGAACAAGGTTCTTCACTACAAGGATTAGGTAGTGCTATCCCCGACCACCACCCTCAAAAAAATCGTGTCTTGGAAGAGTTTCACTCCCCTCCGATTGCAACATATTGAATATTTCAAATGCTTATGCATGAGCACACTACTCTTTCTTTTGGACCAGCATGAAGAACACCATTCATACTTTGTAGCTGAATGCGATGTATTCCAGTGCAACAAAGGGGAAATGATCAAGCTACTGAGAATCTTACAACCATTGCCACTGCCTGATTTTTCCTAGACAAATGTTTCAATGGATTTATTTATAGGTCTCCCAAATTCAGGCAACAAATCAATCATCATGGTGGTTGTTGATAGACTTTACAAATATACTCATTTTTGCACTCTAGCATACCCATTTAACCCAACATTGGTGGCTCAAGTTTTCATGGACCAAATATTCAAACTGCATGGCATGCCGACTTCCATTATGTCTGATCAATACCCCACTTTCACCAGCTAATTTTGGCAAGAACTTTTCGAGCTCAAGAGCATGCAACTCCAACTGAGTACAACTTATCATCCCCAAATAGATGTTCAAACAAAAGCAATCAACAAATGTTTGGAGACCTATTTTGATGCTTCACTTCAGATAAACAACATCAATGGGTATAGTGGCTACCTTTAGCTGAATGGTTATATAATACTAATTATCACGAATTCACCAAGATGACTCCATATGTGGCAGTGTATGGCCAACTCCCACCTTCACTAGCTTCTTATATCCCTGGATGTTCTAAATACATGAAGTTGATAAGCTCCTACAGAACCATGCCACCATGATCATTCATCTCAAAGGTAATCTACATGAAGCTTAGAACAGAATGAAGCAATAGGCCAACCAACATCATTCTGAGCAGTCATTTCAAGTAAGTGACTAGGTGTTCTTGTGACTCCAACCATATAAGCAAACCTCTCTCAAAGAAAAGGGCTGCCAAAAACTAGCGCCAAAATTCTATGGACCTTATTAGGTACTTCAGCATATAGGACAAGTTGCTTACAAATTGGCCTTGCCAACTACTTCAAAAATCCACCCGATCTCCCATGTATTGTTCCTCAAGAAAGTTGTGGGGAACAATTGCAGAGTTCAAACAAGTCTACTAGAATTTCTGTTGAAAATAACAAGAAGAAATGTGAAAAATAACATCAAGAAAATCCTAGTTTAATTTGTCCTTAAATTAAATTGGGAATTAAATTGTAATTATATTCTCATAGAAACTTGTAATAATTAACTATGTTAAGTTGACTTAGTTGGCTCAGTAAATTTGAGTTAGAAATCTATCTAGAGTCGTGTAGAGTGATTCCTAAATTTTAGGGGCCCAGGTTGAGTTCTTATTGAGTTGTAATTATTTAATTCAGTTTAACTGAGTTAAATTCAGTTAAACTAGTTCTAATAGTTGGAGGAACTAGTGAGTGGTCAAGTGAATTAAATTGGATTTAATTCACATGCAATGATCAATAAGATAACTGAATATTCACTCATAAATAACTCATGCATGTCAGTTCAAAGGAAGACCCAGTTGGGATTAAAGTTTAGGGACAATGTACTATCAGTTGTATAATTTTCTGAGTTGTATAGATGGTGCATGCAATCATTAGAAGGCATATGATGGATTGCATAATTATGGTGAGGAATTTTACCAATTAAATATGGGATAATTCTCTCAGGAATTGTGCAAGGAAGTAGGGCTTGGCAGGCAATAGATTTAGCTAAGTGTTGGCTTGAGTTGGTTTGTGAAGTAGAGAGATAGATTGTACTTGTGTAGGAATTGTTCATGTTGAACAAGAATTGTATTTTCTTCTTAGTGTTATATAGGAAAATGACCTCCTCATCAGCTCAAAGGGCAAAGACATGATGCCTAAATCAATGACTAAGTTCACAAGCCTTGTTTCCAAGCTAACGCTACCTATACACAAGCAACCTGCTTTATAAAGCTTCTCAACAAGCCTAAGGGTGCGTTACTGACCTAAGTAACTCTACTTGTTAGCTCGAGAACAACGTTAGGAAACCCTAATGAGTTTCTAAGGTTCAAAGGAGCAGATTGACTAAGAAATATCCCTATATTCTCTCCTAAATCAACTTAGAAAAGCAAGGAAACATCAAAGTTCAACCTATTTGGGGGATTACTAATCCTGATGGAGTATGCAAATGGGAAAGGGCTCAAAAGAATGGCAACATCATTTTTTTTACCTAAATAAACTCATGGAGAAACTTGGCAACCCTAACCTCACATGCTACATAAGTAGAGCTAGGGATATTGTGAAAGGGGTCAAATCATTTGAAAGGATAGCTTACTTGATTGTCGAGCAGAGTCTTAGACTTAAGCATAAGAAGTTGGTAAGAAGCGAGAGAGAGAGAGAGGAGATGGAGGTGTAAGGGAAGGTTGATGCAACCTATGGTTGTAATCAATATTTCGACATTAATATAGAACTGCAGTTGTACTGTCCACTCCGTGATGTTGGTACTATAATTCATTTATATGTTTATTCAATGTCTTTTAGCATGAGTGGATTAGTTATGTGCAACTAGATGTCTTTTGTATATTTATGCATTGATTATCAAGGTTTTATGCTATGATTACACTTGTCTTTTCTATGTATAGGACTTGATCTGGCACTGGCTTAGGGGACTTCCGCCTAGCTGCATTGCACTCTCCAACAACTCCACAGGAAGGCTCGAGGTAATGAATCCTTCTCGCTTTGATAGTTAGTTATTGAATATGGATATGCATGTATCTTTGTGACAATTGCAGATAATCTTATAGTCTACCAAGGGTCTCGGGAAGACCCTTGAGGGTTCCTTCATCTTCCATACACCGTGCATTAATCCCTATAGCAGAATTTGCGACTCCGCTGGGGACTACACTTAGTTCTCGGTTTTTCCCATGAAGTTCCTAGATCTCTCTTTCTTCGAGGCCTTCCTATACTTCTTCATTCCCCTTCTGACCACTCAGGACCAGTACAACACCCTTCTTTCATTACTCAACCCTGGATCTGATCCCCACAACCCTTTTTTGAAGTGTTTTTCCTCACTAACGCAGGTTACTAGTGTAAACAAAGCTTTATAAAGCACCGTGACTTCACAAGCAGAGCGTTAGTACCACAAGTAACTCTCTGTGGCTTCTAGCACAGAGCATTAGTCACCCATTTTTTGACAAACAATTGTGTCTGTGACCTCAAAGGGTTGGGAAACTTTCTTCTGGACTAATAAGGGATCTGTAGTTGTGTTTGTTTGACTGATCTGTGTCCTAAACAATTTTTTTTTTTCTTTTTAAGAAAATAACTTTGCTTCTTAAAGATTTTATTTTCATAAAAGAAAAAATATTTTTTTGTATTGTTTTCTACTTAGTTTGTTAGATCTATGTTATTTGGTTTTAGTAGTTGTTAGTGAGAATTGAAGTTCTTTCGGTTATGCCAGTGTTGTACTGAATAGAATGCATGGAATGAATAATGATATATGAATGACTTTCCCTTTGTAGAAGTAGCTTATTCATCGAAAGTGAAAATTTACAAGCATTGTTTTTGCATGATTTGAGTCAGAGTCCCATATAATTTCATACGTCAACACCCCTACCTAAGACTCTAACAAAGTACACTTAAAATCTACCTAATAAAATCAATCAAAAACTCTTTCTAGAGTAAACACACATTATTTTAGGCTAGGATCTTGGGTTAGGCAGTGTGAGTAAACTGCCCAAGATCATGCACCAAAACTAGTGTCATTAAAGAGAGAAATCCTTCTGCACGCATACAATTGGGACCACTTCAATAAAAGCGGAGCTAAATATGAAACAACATCAGACTGTAAGTGAAGGTAGCCCACCTTTACTTACATCTCTTTTGGGTATTTTGTGTATCGGGGATCCCTTCGGGGATTTCGGAACTGAGTCGAGGACTCGGGTATCCTTCCCACACAACATACTATCTGGGACTATGTCGCCCTTGGTAGTGTCTATGATTTGAGGTATCCTTAGTGGCCATACTTTTAGGGACTAACACAAGGTGACTGGGGTGGGCTGCCCTAGTACCCAACACAAACAAACCTACTATGTCTTCAGTTTTTTGAAGGGTACTTGTCTTCACAAGAGTACTTGGCCCCTCAATTTGAGGTTCGGGCGAAGCTCTAGAGTAACCGTAACTGTACATTTGGCCAACTCTCTCTATTATTCATTGTGATACTGGGTTTCATCTCCACTGATTGGTGCTTACCGGACATGATAAAATTTATTGATTGAAATTATCGGCCACCGTGGCTACATCCCACCCTTGTTGTCAATCTAGACGGCCATTAAGTCTCCCCCCACTCATTGTGGAGGATTCACCAAGCTCCAGTGAAACGGATTCTTTGTCTTCGGGAAATCAATCTCTGAGATCTCACATATAATTAGTTTGGACATACAACGATTCAAGCTTACCGGAGGATTTCTTTACTAACGAATTTCTTCCTCCATATAATCCTCTGATCACGAATCTGTCTGGCCCACTCTTGGTTCCCATTGCATCTGTACCTCCTTTGTCTTCAGTTGGAACACTTCCACCCATCCTGTCGACGACTAACGGATCATAGGATTTTTTGGACACTTTTGGTCCCCCTCCACTCCCCCATTCGACAATCAACACCACACCTTTGATGGTGAACCCTGCTATCCCATTTGTCCCAGGTTCAAACCCTATGGTGACACCCTCCACGAGTGGAACCCAGTCTATTCCGGGTTCTGCCCCTTTAGTGTCAAACCCTGTACCTTCGACAAGTGCTACATATAGCGCTCCTTATAATGCTCAATATAGCACAGTTAGCGTAGGTCTCTTCAACCAACAATATGGTTGGCATCCATTGTATAGTTCTAACCCCTAGATTCAAGTATCTAGGGGCACCCCCAATATGCCTATACCGGTCGGGAGCGTAACAGTTCCCCCTCCATTTTCAGGCATGCATGGTCAATCACTGATTGACATGAACACTCCTTATGCTAGTCAAGGACTTATGGTTATTTCTATGGCGAGCAAGAATCCTCAAGGAGGTCCCAATCAATCCATGTGGACACCCTGCTCACAACCTCAAAAGAGTCAAGGGGGCATTGCTTATCCTAGGGGCACTTTTATCCCCCAGCCTAATAATCCCTATGGAAATCCACAATACAAGACCATATCCCAAGGTACCTACGATACCACACAACTTGTGTATAATATTGGGAACAACATGATGGGAGGACAACAAGGATCCTCAAGTCATATGTCATTGCCTTGGTCCGATTCAGTGGCCTCAAACACTCTGCCTTTCTTGGCAACGCTTGAAATCCCCGACTTGTACAAACTTACAAATGACCCCATCTATCATAACTTACTATGGCCGCAAATCCTACATAAAATACTGACAGCCATCCATAAGTTTGAAGGGAAACAAGGGGAGGATCTGGGTACACACATCACCACATATCATCTATGGTGTGTTTCTAACTCCATGGTGGATGATAGTATCCGGTTACGTCTTTTTACCTGCACTCTTACTAGCAATGTGGCCAAGTGGTACACATAGTTACCACTCGTGTTAGTCAATACCTTTGGCGCTCTAGTGATGGAATTTTTAAAGCACTTCCAGCTACCCATCCACTATGAAACTGGGACGAAACTCCTCACTTCATTACATTAGGATATCGCCATCCACATCTCTAATCATATACATGAATGGAGACGTAGGCAGAGGTTAGTCAAAGCTCCCCTCCCAAACTATCTCTTAGCGGATTGGTTCAACAAGTCTCTACTCCCCCAAATCGCTAAGGATGTCACCTTAGGTGGTGCGGTCACAGAAGACCAATCCATTCATTGTGCCCAACACTTGGATCTGATATATTCACAGTATGGCACTCTATACGACGTAATTCCCAATTATCCTTGCAACTCCAATGCTCCCGCTACTCAGCAACATGGATCGCACGCCGATGGGATTATCGGCACAACCTTCACAGCTGTTGTAAAATAACTCAGCGGTCACATTGCTCAGATGTTAGTGGACCCCTCTACCAAATCGATTTCTCCATGATCAACTCTGTGCAGTCTACACAAAAACCCGGTGGTAAGAACAAGAAGAATAAGAAAAAGACTGCTCCTTCTGAAGAGTAGTCAACAAAGCAGTCTAACCCCAAGAGAAAGGTAGTTGCGCCCTCTGACGATGGAAAGGATAAACCTACCAGATTCCCTTGCAAAATATGTGTCGAAGACCACATGACCTATTGTTGCCCGCGTCAGGAGTGCACATATTTCATTGCTAAAAAGGATACTGGCAGGACCCCTGCTATCCCAAATAATCCTTTCCCTGCTCAACAACAACAACACCTTATTGCAAACCAACCCTAACCCCTGCAAGGGGGAAATGGCCGTTTGCAACAGCTTTCAGCTGGTGAAGGACCATCTACTGTTTACACCTTTGAAATGGTAGATCTACAAACCATAGCCAAATCTTATGGAGCTCCAATCTATCATGGTGAGGAACCCTCCTCAAGTCAAAACCCACCGCCACCTAATGATCTTCATATCGAAAGGCCGGTTGTTGACCTTGTGATTCGCCCTCCTAAAGGGGAACTTCAACGCACAACACACAATACATCTGCACGTGCCACCCAAAACTACAGCATTGTAGAAGACTTGGCACAAGCGCCGTTGACTATATCGATGCCCGAAGTATTACAAACCTGTCCAGCACAAAGGAAAGCTCTTCTTTTATCCATTGGTGGTATCGACCCTAAGGATTCCATGCTTGCAATTTTTGACATGGAAAAGTGTAAACCTCCCCTTTCTCACCAGCTTGCATTTTAGGTGCAAATCTTTTCGAAAGGTAAAGGTATACATAAAACTGTCATTGACGAAGGTGCTTCTACCTTCGTAATGTCGGCTTCATGTTGGCTTGCTTTGGGTTCTCCAACCCTATCCCCACTGTCAAATTCCCTTAAAGCTTTCGATGGCCACACTTTCATCCCAAAAGGTTACCTAGCTAGCTACCCCACCACCTTGTATGGGATAACGGTAATGTTGGACATTGAAGTCATAGATAGAAAGCTCGACTATAATCTCTTGTTGGGTCACAGTTGGACTTATGCCATGACTGCCATTGTGTCTCATGCCTTTCATATCATCCTATTCCCATTGGATGGAAAGGTAGTCACAATGGACTAGTTGTCCTTTTTCACCCCTGATTATTTCCTGTTACCAAGCGGCTTTGTACCCTTAGTGGGTGGTGTACCTGACTCTTACATCAGTATCAGTACCAGTCTACTGAAGGGCTCTTCCATGATGGGTTATTTCCCTCTTCTTATGCCAATGGTTCCACAGACGGTCAATATGGTTTCATCCATTCCTCACAAACTAATCGATCCTTAGATCCTACCGACCCCTTCAGACATTGACACTTATGGAGAACAAATGCCGATGTCACCAGCTGAATTGGCCTATGAGGCCATTCAATCTGCATCTGAGTCTTTGGTCACTTTGGTCACAGCCAACGACACCACTGCCCTTCCCATAAATGCTCCTTCTTTCAATCCCCTCAATCAGGTCCTACCTATGGACGAAGCTATTAGAGAGATCATGAGTTTAGAAGAGAGACCTTGGGAGGACTCACACCATCGTGTTTTGATATCTGATTTGGACATGATGCTACTTCCAATCTTGTTATCTAATGCACCTGAAATCGTTTCCTCACAATTTACAACTATCCAAACTTTGGACTCAAAATGAAACATGGGCAATATTTCAAAGACATTGCTCATCGATATTTCTGTCACAACAGGCATCGTGGAAAACATCCAGGTTGGAGCAGATTGCAATCCTGAGGAAATTACAAGCTTCACCTACCTTTTTAAGGAATTCCACGATGTATTCACTTGGTCTTACGAGAAAATGCCCACGTAGATCCATCTATTGTCAAGCATAAGATCAAGATATACGACAATGCTAAACCTTTCTGCCAAAGCTTCGACTAGTCCACCCTCGCAAAACGACAACCATCAAAACTGAGGTGGAAAAGTTGCTACATGCTGGTTTCATCTATCCTGTTCCCTTAATAGAAAGGGTTTCCAATCTAGTTCATGTCGATAAGAAACAAGGAACCATCCGCGTATGCCTCGACTATTGAGACTTGAATGCCCTGTGTCCAAAGGATAATTATCCAGCACCGTTCATCGACGATTGCGCCAGTTTCAAATCATTTTCATTCATGGATGGACACTCAAGTTACAACTAGATTGCTATAAAACCCAAAGACCAGCACAAAACCACCTTCGTTTGCCCATGGGGAATCTTTTCCTATCGAAAAATCCCATTTGGTTTAAATAATACTGGATAAAAATTTCAAAGGGCCATGAAATACACATTTCACAATATTAGGCATATCATTCAAGCTTACTTGGATGACCTTGCAGCCCATTCCAAGCAGCGAGCGCAACACCTAGATCATTTAAGAGCTATCTTTATTAGGTGTCGGTTTTATAACATACGTCTAAATCTGCATAAATGCATTTTCTTTGTCGAGTCTGGACGATTACTTGGATTCATTGTATCCAAGTATGGGATTAGGGTTTATCCCGATAAGGTAAAGGAAATTACTCAATTGCCCAAACCACAATCCATTCTGCAGCTCCAACGTTTGCAAGGGAAAGCAAACTTTTTACGACGGTTCATCATTATGCTAAGTTGACGAAAAGCTTTATGTGCCTACTTAAGAAGGGAGTGTTGTATCTGTGGGATGATCAACCTTAATGATCATTTGATGCCTAGAAAAAATTGCTTATATCAGCCCCACTCCTAAGTGCTCCCAATTATGGGCGCGACTTTCTTCTATACCTGGAAGCCTTGCCATCCTCACTAGGAATGGTCTTGGTTCAAACTCATGATGAATAGAGTGAACATGTGATATATTATCTATCGAAAGGCCTGGCTAGGCCCGAACTCAGATATTCACATGTGGAAAAGTTGTCCTTGGCAGTTGCTTTTGTTGTCAACTGCTTCTGACATTACATACTACTACGACAGACTACTGTCATCACCTTGGAGAATCTCATGAGACACATTTTGTCTTGTCAAGTAATTGGAGGAAAATATTCCAAATGGATAGTGATCCTCCAACAATTTGATTTGGTTTTCACAGCTACCAAGGCGAAAAATTCCTTAGCCTTCGCCGAACTTTTGTTGGATCTTCCCATTGTTGATCCTAACAAGATAGCCCACAATTATCTTCCAAATGAAGCTATATATCTTATTGACACAACTAACCCTTCATATGGTGACATTCTTTTCTACATCCAAGCGCAATGGTTTCACCCCAAGCTATCGTTAGGTGACCGTCGTCGCGTCCACCACCAAGAGCAACACTATTTAGTGCTTAACGATACATTCTATCTTGGATATAGTTCTTTGACGTTGCCTCACTCATGAAGAGGCCAAACACATTTTAAATGATTGCCATGCTGGGGAATGTGGCAGACATCTTTCTGGCATATCTACTGCACATAAAATTTTGCACGCATGCTACTACTAACCAACCTTGTTCAAAGATTTTATCAAGGCTATCCAGCAATGCCATCCTTGTCAAGTGTTTACAAAGAAAATGTGCACTCCTCCATCTCTACTACACCCAGTTATCTTCGTTGACCCCTTTGCCAAATGGGGGATAGACTTCGTAACTTGCAACCCCGTTTCCTCTGCTGGACACAACTATATTATTGTAGCTATGGACTATTTCACGAAATGGGTCAAAGCCCTTCCCACCTTTCAGGATGATGGGGAAACCACGACGCTATTCCTATTTAATCAGGTCATCTATTGCTTTGGTGTAACCCGCATGATCGTTACAGACCATGGGTCTCACCTTCAAAATCACATGATGTCTGACTTAACATCACTACTAGGTTTTTGCCAGGATCAATCATCCTCTTACTAAGCCCAAGCTAATTGTCAAGTAGAGGTCGTCAATGACATCTTAAAAACCATGATCTGTAGGTTAGTAGGGAATCATAAAATCCACTGGCATCGAATGTTATATCCTACGCTATGGGCATACCGAACTTTAGTTAATACTACTACAGGCTTTACACCTTTTTAATTGGCTTACTGCCTCGAAGTAGTTTCCTCGAAGTAGTTTTACCAATTGAGTCTCAAATTCCTTCCTTACAAATCATTGTTGAACTCTTGCCTGACATTATTGCCGAAGAAGATCACCTGCTATACCTAAATCAACTGGATGAAACCCATCGAGACGTCGAATTAGCACTCGAGGCCCACAAGCGTCGGGTGAAAGCCCAGTATGAAAAAAAGGTCAAGCCTCGTTCTTACCAAGAGGGAGACCTTGTTTTACTCTATGATAAAAGACATGACCTCTTGGGGGAAGGAATGCTTCAACTCTTATGGCTTGGTCCATGTGGTGTCAAAAAGGCCCTCTCAAAAGGGGCATATGAACTTCAGGACTAGGGAGGAGTCCCGCTTGCTAAGCCCTGAAATGGGCTCTATCTGAAAAAGTATTATGCCTAATACTGAACTAGGCATGTCCTTTGTAATTTTATGTATTTATAAGTTTTTCTTCTTTTTTGATGTGATTGCATTTTTGGTATTTATTGAAGTATTTGTCTCATACACCTTTCTCGTAATGCAGATGCCATCATTACCCTTAGCATATGTAAGATACGCAGATGGTGCCAGTCATCAGACACGACACATTGCATCAACTGCTTGGGTCATTTACACACCTGAGTCGGAACTGTTTTGTTCTAGGGGAGTCTTTCTTGGTACTGCCACCAACAATATTGCTGAGTACATGACCATAATTTCATTTCTCACTGAAGCATCATCAAGGGACATCTCCAATCTTATGGTCAGGTTAGACTCCCAGCTTGTTGTTATGCAATTGACAAATCATTATCATATTCATAATCCAACCTTGTTACGTCATTATTTAAGGGTACAACTCTTGGAACGTCAATTTGAAGTTATCACATATGAACACATTCCTAGAGAATTTAATAAAGTTGCTGATTCATTGGCAAACTATTTGTTAGATTGGCATTTGTCTCATTCACTATAGATACATGTATGAAAAGTAAATATTTACACAGTTAAAAATTTACAAAAACACTTAAAAAACATTTAGATCATAAAATACCAAAATATTTGTAGATATATGTATATATATATATATATATAAATATATATATTATATATATATATATATAATATATATATTATATATATATATATATATATATATATATATATCAAATCCAGTCTTTTACATCAAAATATTCCAAAACTTGGGTGTTTTAAGTACAAGATGGCTATTAAGACTAGCTATAAATACCCACTGGCTATGCCAAAACGCCTGCTAATAGAGCCTACTGCTCATGAAATGATAACACTGCTCTAGCTATCCTCCGAAGAGGAACCAGAAACTGCTCAGGCACACCGACTGTGTGCCACTGCATATGAGCGAGGATCTCCCTCATAGGAAGGGGGGGCACACCCATGCTCAAGCCCTCCAGGTTCCTTAGAACCTTGCAAAGACTGACAGCATAACCCCCCCATCAGGTAGTTGGCCCCCCCACCTCACATGCCGAGGTTCGCTTGTAGGTCTTATCGGCGCCACATCTGTGTCAAGGAAAAAGCTTCATGTTAGTGCTTGATCACCCATAAAATCAACATAAACATCACATAAATATTCAAAAGCTTAAAAATACTTTAAGTACTCAAATAAACCTTCTTACCTTGTAGCCCCCAGTTCGTACTAGGTGGAAAAATCATGTTAGGATCACCAGTGAAGTCCATGCCCTCATAGACATAGTCATCAATCATCACTATTTGACCACTGAGCCAATCGAAGAAGTCCTCTTCAAAGAAATGTCAGATGGATTCTCCTCCTGTGCGAGGATTGAACGATTCCCATCACCTCTGCCTAGGCTCACTCGAATTTGATGGACTCATGCTCATCCGCGGTCTCATAATTGGAACCCTATCAAGTATGAAGGACACTATGAGAGTACCATACACAAAACTCTGTTGGGCCTGGGTCTTGCATGTAGTCAGCTCTGCCTTCAACTAACGAAGCATAGCCTCGCACAAGTCAAACATTTGTGGCTGGAAACAATTAACTACCAGAAACAGTTGGGCCTTTGTTGTGACATGGGGACTTTTGGACCCCACCAACCGCACAATCATCCAGAAAATTTCCCACATAGACTGTGATCTAGTCCTCTCTATCGAGACTCTGTTGCTAACAAGGCCCCTCTAAAGGATACAATAAGTTCAGACCATATCTATGGTAGATCGAGGATCAGGCCTCCCACCAGTCAAGTTTTCTTGTGCTCCTTTGTACGACAAACTGGTTAAGAAATATATATCATCCCGGTTAATAGCAAGCTCATGATCCCTGATTTTGAATAACTGCTCATGTTCGTCCTAGTGCTGAATAATCTAGCGCAAAAGGTCCTCATGACCTTTCATCAAGTCTAATTGTGCATACATCATCAAACCACAATAGTGTAATGCAAGTATACATGCTGGATCATTTCGCATCAATAATTCCTATCTGTCATGGTCCTGTTCTCTCCATAGGCTAGTCATAATGGCTCGAAACCTGCACAAAACAACCCAAAAATTAGACAAAATGGGGCAAAAAAACTTTTGAAATCACTGCATGGGGTTTTGAAATGCGGCCTGATTCTTTAACGCTCCCCCTAGTAGTACACAGGGAGGATTAACACCCTCAAGCAGGTCGTAAAGGGCGTTTAACGCTCCCTGCAGGCCTGCTAGAGGGCATTAGGCACAATCACCGAAATAGGGCTCCCCAGATCTAAAAACATCCACCCCAAAAACTGATAAAAAGGGTTAAATAAAGCAAGATTAAGGTTTTTGCATCTACATGGGACTGAGGACACGTCGAATGGTTGCCTGGATCTCCCGCAATTGTCCGTGCAAAATCTGCTCCTCTTTGGCTCCAAAACGCTCTCATAGCTCTCAAATAGTGAAAATAGTGAATGTGAAAGCTCAATAACTCTCTTAGATTTATTTTGGAGACATGAATTATCTCAATTGAAGTCATTAAAGAGGAATTAGTCCATTCCCCATGATTTTTGTCATGCATGACACGATATCGACAGAAATCGCTGCTTTTTTGTGAAAGTACTTTCAAGATTGAATGGCAGCAATCATCACATGCAATTCTCAATGAGCGATTTCTTTTATGGGATATTTTCTTGCTCTTAAATCGAAAAATCAGTGAGTTTTTCATCATTGGGCTCATTAAACACCTACAACAACATGCTAGGAAACTCTTTTTCGCTCTTTTTCTAGCTCATTAAACCGAAAAAGATCATTTGATCATTCTTTTTAGGCACTTTTTTCTCGCCCATAAAATTGACAAAATCCCGATTTTTGTTAGGCTTGTTAAAAACTTATGTATATGATTCGAGCATTCTTTTAGGTACTTTTTCTCGCTCGTTAAACTGAAAAAACCCAAGTTTTCGTCACCTGGCTCGTTAAAATCTACGACAACAATATGAGCACTTGCTTTTTTAGGACCATTTCTCACTCTTAAATCGAAAAATCCCCGAGTTTTTCCCTTCTTCGGGATCGTTACATCTACAAAGAAGGAATAAGTAGTTCTTTTACCTCTTTTTCCTTGCTCACTAAACTAAAAAATATACTTTGAGTTTTCTTCATTTGACTCGTTAAAATTCGATGAAGGTATTGAGTTTGTCATTGCGTGACTCATTAAAGAGTCACGACGAATATTGAGTTTAGTCCATCTCCTCATACTCGTAACAAAATGAGGTCAACATCTATTGAGCATAGGTTTCTATTTATCCAAACTTAGTAGATAAACTCATGGAAAAGTAACCGATCCAGGTAACCGTTATTGCACTCGGTTAATAACTATGACAAAGGGACCACTATGGAGTCATTCTTTATGATCTTTTAAGACTCTCTAAATATGAAAAGACCACTGAGTTATCTCATATGGACTCATTAAATTACACAGTTGTAAAGTAGAGTCGCTCTTTTTACGATCTTTTTCAGACTCTTAAAACATGAAAAGATCGACGAGTTTGCCTGTCTAGACTCATTAAACTAATGAGATAGGGCATATAATTGCTCTTTTTGCGGTCCTTTTCATACTCTTAAAATATGAAAATATTGATGATTTTACCCATCTGGACTCACTAAACTAATTAGATGGGGAAAGTGGACAATACAACTGTGTTCAGTATTTGAAAGCGTGTTTTGGCAGCAGTCGTTCCCTTGAACATGGAACTACCTCAGATAAACCTTCCTTGTGATGACCTCTCAATATGGATCTTACTATCCTATGAGTTTAGCCTATATACCCCAATGTTCTTGCATCTTTGTATCCTAACACTCTTTGGTGTTCACAAGTCTAGTGTTGCATGGTTAAAACCATTTTCATGCCTTCTATTGTTCAAGGGAAAACCTTTTTTCTTTTGTTTCCTCCAGCAAACTATCAAGCATATTCTTTCATCATGCCCTCTGTTGTTTTGACCCAATGCTCAAATATTCCTCAAAAAACAAATCATTCTTGTCCTATTTCATGTTAATTGATGTAGGACACATTATTGCCTACCTTTTGACATGTCTCTTCCTATCGACTTCAACACTCTATCTAGGAAGATGATCCAGAAACACTTATTGCCTACCTTTCGACATTTCTCTTCCTATCTATTTCAACACTCTATCTAGGAAGACGATCTAGAAACACTTCAGTTCCTCGATACTTGCAGACATCTATGGTAGGTTACCTTGTGTTTGGTCAGGGGTTCTCAATATTGGCTTCTGTTTAAACGATTCTATGAGTGTTTGATGAGAAAAGCATTATTCACACTCGCTAGATTGTAATGTGCATCTTGGAGACCATCACCATTATCAGTGGCCATCCTTGCGTCTGTTAACGGTCTCCATTATTGGACAGTAATCAGACGATTATGTGCATGTTCGACTCCAATGCCTTTATTCACATGTATTGATCTATGTTGTTCGGTGAAGTAAAAATAAAGACCTTGGGTAGAATCTCGCAGCACTCAACCTTGTTTCCTCTCCCAAGTTGCGTATATTGTTTTTTGGAGATAGCTCATCAGAATGATCCTATTATGACACCAGATCTGCATTATGCTTATTAGGGGCCAGAATTGTTATATCTCTTCATTGAGAAAATCACTCTAACATAGCTACTGAGCATGGGAATTCCCGACTCAAGACATGATTTTAATTTTTTTATATGTGTGTTGTATTAGGTTTCTCGTACCACCCGAAGCTCCTATCCTCTCTCTCTTTTGTCAAGAATAACAGAACAATTAAGTATAAATTATTTCGGCCATCGTCGCAGCCTCTGATCTCACACTTTAGGGGGCATCTGTTATACAAGAAAATGACATCCTCATCAGCTCATAGGGCAAAGACATGATGACTGAAGCAATGACCAAGTTCACAAGCCTTGTTTCCAAGCTAACGTTGCCTATACACTAGCAATCTGCTTTATAAAGCTTCTCAGCAAGCCTAAGGGTGCATTAGTGACCTAAGTAAATCTACTTGTTACCTCGGGAATAATGTTAATAAACCCTAATGAGTTTCTAAGGGTCAAAGGAGTAGATTGACTAAGAAATATCCCTATATTCTATCCTAAATCAACTCAGAAAAACAAGGAAACATCAAAGTTTGATCTATTTGGGGGATTACTAATCCTGATGGAGTATGCAAATGGGAAAGAGCTCAAAATAATGGCAACATCATTGCTTTTACCTAAAGAAACTCATGGAGAAACTTGGGAACCTAACCTCACATGCTACATAAGCAGAGCTAGGGCTATAGTGAAAGGGGTCAGATCATTTGAAAGGATAGATTACTTGATTGTTGAGCAGAGTCTTAGACCTAAGCATAAGAAGTTGGTAAGAAGGGAGAAAGAGAGAGGAGCTGGAGGGGTAAGGAAAGGCTGATGCAACTGATTTTTGTAATCACTCTTTCGACTTTAATATAGAACTGCAGTTGTGTTTTCCACTCCGTGATGTTGGCACTATAATTAATTTATATGTTTATTCAATGTCTTTTAGCATGAGTGGCTTAGTTATGTGAAACTAGATGTTCTTTTGTATATTTATGCATTGATTATCAAGGTTTTATGCTGTGATTATGCTTGTCTTTTCTATGTGCAGGACTTGATCTGGAGCCGGCTCAGGGGACTTCCACGTAGTTGCATTGCGCTCTCCAGCAACTCCACACGAAGGCTCGAGGTAATGAATCCTTCTCTCTTTGACAGTTAATTGTTGAATATGGACATGCATGTATCTTTGTGACAACTGCAGATAATCTTACAGTTTTCCAAGGGTCTCGGGAAGACCCTTGAGGGTTCCTTCATCTTCCATACACAGTGCATTAATCCCTATAGCACTTGGATATTTTGGTTAATGCAATATAGATAGTCGGGGTTTTTAGCAGTTTCTTTCCCTAGAAAAATATTATGTTATGTGTAATTGAAATTATTCCTTTTCTGCTTAGTGTTTTCATATATCAATTTTTGTTTCCACTGATGAGTAGAGTAGATTCTTGTCTTATGTTTTAGCATATCAAATAAGCCATTGAATCTACAAGTAAAAGTATACATGGTATCAAAGCTGAAGACATTATATAAGAGGAGAATTTGAGTTTATTGTGTAGGTGAAATAGAATTTGTAAGTTCATACTTCAGAGTCAACAGTATGTCATTCTACGATTTGAGACTTGAGTATGCCCTGGAGGGAAACTCGAATTACATAGCTTGGAAGGACAATATGGAGGTAGTGTTGGAAGATAACGTGCTAAAGGAATTCATAGATTATGATATTCTGAAGCCTCCAAAATCTAGTACGAAAGATCTAGCTGAATGGAGAAAGTGTGTGGAAAAAGTGAGAAGGAGAAGGAGTTCGAGATCATATTGTCTCGAATCTCCATGGTAAGGAAATTCCATTTTCAATGTGGAAGGCATTGAGGGACCTGTTTTAAAATAACAGTGACCACAAGAAGCTAACACTGAAGGACAAACTCAAAAAGATCAAGATGGAGAAGAGCGACTTTATTCCAAAGTATTTGACCAAGTTCATTCAATGTTGGGATGAGCTTAGAAGTGTCGAGATTATTATTGTTGAAGATGATTTGGTGAGTCTAGCACTTCTAGGACTTCCCAAGAGATGGCACAGTTACCAGTATTCAGTTATCGGGAGGAAGAATCTACTAGAGTGGGAGCAGTTGTGGCCCGACTTGGTGCAGGAAGATTTTCAGTGGAACACGAGAGATGGGACCTCATTCAAAGAAGTGGAAGAGGTCTTTGCATTAGTTTGTAAAGAAAAGAAATCCAAGGGAAGGTGAGGAGGTTGAAAAGAATAAGGACTTTTCAAACATCAAGTGTTTTCACTGTCACGAGTATGGGCATTATGCCACGAATTGCCCACAAAAGAAAAAAATCAAGAAGGAGCCTACAATAGCAACAACATGTGAAGCTCTAGCTTCATAATTTGAACTTGATTTCACTCTCATTGCATGCATGCCAAACACTGTAATCCTGGGAATCATGTGGTATCTCGACAGCAGTGCCTCATTCCATACTATGGGAAATAGAGATCTCTTTAGTGAATTGGAGGAGAAAGACCTCAAGAAGAGCATAGAGTTTGGAGATGATGGGATGTATAGTGCGACTGGCATCGATACAATTACCTTTCATAGGGATCCTGGCTCCCCTATTAGAATCACATATGTGATGTATGTTCTACGACTAAAGAAGAATCTTGTTTCTGTCGCAGTATTGGAAGATCTTGGCTACGATGGGATTTTTAGCAAAGGAAAGGTTTTCCTTAGACACATTCCCATGGGACAAGTGAAACAGATCTAGGCGTAATTCAAGAACTTGTATTCTCTTGAGGTATGAGATGCATGCAGATCCTTGAGGAGCAAGGAAAAGGTTAGATACTTGGTGGTTGAGAGGGAGCATGAATTACCTCTTAACATGCAGCCTTGGAAGTAGCCTCAACAAGTTGTGGAGCAACCACAATTAGAGAAGTAGAGAGTAGATCGAGTGGAGACATTCACTCAAGAATAGACCTCTAGTAGGGGGAAATTTCGAGCCAAGTGGGCAGAGAGAGCACATGCAACCATGCCTCGTGATGTGAGGTGGGGCAATGTGAAGTAATAGTCCCAGGACTGCAGAAATTTGTGCAGGGTCCATTGGGATGTTTTGACTCGTGGATCATTACGTTGCGACAGGAACACACAATACACTGTAGTAGGATGGCTCAATGGCAGTTGATGTAGTCAGATGTCAAAGTGATAGAGGCAGAGACTAGCAGCAGTTAGAATTAGGGAGCACAGAGCAGAGTTGGAAGCACTGCAGATGGCACACTACAGAGTCAACATCAACATAGAGTTTTCAGTAGACAATGTAGTAGCTAGTAGCAGTAAGAGACTCTGGTGACAGATGCATCATACTAATTTAGTTTGGATGCTTTTTCAGTTTTAGAAGTTGCAGCAACAAAACCACTAGAGAAAAGTGTTACATGCAAAACATTCCAAAGGTATCAGTTGGGGATAGAGTTGAATTCCTTTCTTGTTGAGAGGGAATGTTGAAAATAGAAACAAGAAATGTTAAAATAACATCAAGAAAATCCTAATTTAATTTGTCCTTGAATTAAATTGGGAATTAAATTGTAATTCTATTCTCATAGCAACTTGTAACAGTTAACTACGTTAAGTTGACTTAGTTGGCTTAGTAAATTCAAGTTGGAATTCTATCTAGAGTCATGTAGAGTGATTCCTAAATTTTAGGGGCCCAAGTTGACTTCTTATTGGGTTTTAATTATTTAATTTAGTTTAATTGATTTCAATTCAGTTAAACTAGTTCTAAAGTTGGAGGAAGTAGTGAGTGGTCAAGTGAATTAAATTGGATTTAATTCACATGAAGTGATAAATCAGATAACTGAAGATTCACTCATAAATAACTCATGCATGTTAGTTCATAGGAAGAACCAGTTGAGATTAGAGTTTAGGGACAATGTACTATCAATTGTATAATTTTCGAAGTTGTACAAATGGTGCATGCAATCAGTGGAAGGCCTATGATGGATCACGCGGTTATGGTGAGGGATTTTCCCAATTAAATATGGGATAATTCTCTCAGGAATTGCACAAGGAAGTGGGGGCTTGGTAGGCAACAAATTTGGCTAAGTGTTGGCTTGAGCTAGTTTGTGAAGTAGAGAGATAGATCATACTTGTGCAAGAATTGTTTGGGTTGAACAAGAATTTTTTTTTCTTCTTAGATATTCTGGTTAATACAATATATATGGTCAGGGTTTTGAATAGTTGCTTTCCCCATAAAAATATTGGGTTATGTGCAATTGAAATTCTTCCTTTTCTGCTTAGTGTTTTCATCGTTCAATTTTTGTTTCCGCTGATGAGTAGAGTAGATTATTTTCTTATGTTTTACCATATCACATAAGTTGTTGAATATACAAGTAAAAATATACAATTGGATGAGGAAGGCTTAGTTTGGCTCCGATAGAACAGGTCCTCAATACTCACGAAAGACATCTTCGCGACTGCACAATCAAGGAAGTCCTCATCAAGTGGAAAGACACCTCTCCAGAAGATGCAACATGGGAACCAACCACTATTCTTCAGCAGTTTCCACCGCTTCAACCTTGAGGACAAGGCTAATTTTGATGGGGAAGGGCATGTCAAGGTCTTCAGTGAAAGAGTTCTGAGGCTCAGTGAAAGAGTTAAACACGTACTTTATATATTCTTCGCATATATTCTTCGGTGAAAGAGTTTTGAGGCTCGATGAAAGAGTTAAAAACGTACTCTATATATTCTTCGCATATATTCTTCTATGAAAGAGTTCTGAGGCTCGGTGAAAGAGTTAAACATGTACTCTATATATACTTCGGTGAAAACGTATTCTATATATACTTCGGTGAAAGAGTTCTAAGGCTCAGTGAAAGTGTTAAACACATACTTTATATATTCTTTGGTGAAAGAGTTCCGAGGCTCGGTCAAAGAGTTAAAAACATACTCTATCTATTCTTCGCATATATTCTTCAGTGAAAGAGTTCTGAGACTTGGTGAAAGAGTTCTGAGACTTGGTGAAAGAGTTAAACACGTACTCTATAGATACTTCGGTGAAAGAGTTCTGAGGCTTAGTGAAAGAGTTAAACACATACTTTATATATTCTTCGCATATATTCTTTGGTGAAAGAGTTCTAAGGCTATGTGAAAGAGTTAAAAATGTACTCTATATATTCTTCGGTCTATGGGCTGTGGTGGGCACGGGAAATCTGCAGTTAGGTTTGCTGACATCGGGTGCACACATTCCTTATCTTTTTGTTTTTCTAATACATATTTGCTCATATAATTTAAAGCATGAATATTTCACCACAGTTACCAAAGATTATCAAGGGCAGACCTAGCACAGTTACTCTACAAGGCCTTTATAAGTATATAGAGTCTTTAGAGAAATGTAGAGAAGAAAGGGAAGCCAAGCTACAAAAAGAGTTAGAACCCATGCTGGAAAATAAAATTGCATCTCTTGAAGACACGTTCCAAAAACAAATAGAAAATAAAATAGAACTACTGGAGAATAAAATGGAGGCAATGGAGACTAGATTGTAGGTTATAGAAAAACAAAACCAAGATACTAACCAACCATCCCAGCAAGGAGATGCTGATAATTTAGAGAGTCTTAAAATGAAAGACATGATTAAAGAACTAGAAGAAAAATTTAATAGCCGCCTCACCCTAAATAATGTGGTAGATAAGTTAGATATCAAACCAAGTAAAGATGAAATGAAAAAATTAATAGAATTAGACCACGAACGTAACAAAAGGGCCTTGAACCTTATAATCTTTAGTTTAAAAGAGGAATTAGATGAGGATACTTTAGCCTTAGCCTAGACAGAATTAGATAATAGATTACAAATTGAAACAATGTGTCTCACAAAAGCAACAAGGTTGGGGAATTAACCGAGAATAAAGGAAGACTAATCCCCATAAAGGTGAGCTCCACTGATCATAAGTATGACATACTTAGTAAAACCTCAAGTCTAAAAGGAACGAGAATATTCATAAATGAAGATCTCATTCCAGAAGATCAAGCGGAATTAAGAAAGGAGATTCAAAAGGTAAAAGAAGCTAGAAAGGAAGGAAAATGGGCAATAATCAAAAATAGAAAAGCCTTTATTCGAGATAGAAACCAAAAAGATAGTAATCAATAGCAATTAAACATGCTCCAAATCCTTTCTTGGAACTATCAGGGCTTCCCATGGAATAAAGGCCCCAAGCTAAGTTGGATTTCAAATGATGTTGATATTATTTTGCTTGTTGAAACTTGGGAGCACGAAGAATCTAAGGTCCCTAACATAGATGGCTTTACGCTATGGTCTACTTGGAACAAGCGATCCTCCCATAGAGGCATTGGGGGAATAGCTTGTTACATTTAGAAGAACATCTCCCCCATGCTAGTATTTATAAAAATGACCCTTACAACCAATATAGTTGGATAGAGATCACTGACATTAATAATAATAAGACCTACATAGCAATATGTTATTTCGCCCCCATCAATTCTAACTTTTATAAGAAGAAGAATCTAGATAAAAATAGTCCTTACAATGGTTTAGAGAATGATATTTCTAGCCTAAGGAATGAAGGTAATATCCTTTTGATAGGTGACTTTAATGCTCAAACTTAAAGCAACCAAGCTATTATTCTAAGCAAACATTCCAACCCTAATCCTCTTTGGTTAGACGAAGACCCTACTCTAGCTAGTAGGTACAAAAGGAGCTCTGAAGACCTCAGGGAGAATTTGTTTGGGTCGGAGCTAGTCAAGCTCTATAGTGCTCAGGATCTCATAATTTGCAATGGTCTAAAGAAGTGGCCCAACTCTAGCCGAATGACCTGCAGCCATGGGCTTGGTAGCAGCATGGTAGACTATGTTATTTCTGATCTTCCTTTATACAACGAAATAATAAATTTTGACATCTTAAACGACCATAAACCTGACTCTGATCATAGGCCTTTATTTATAACTCTCAATTTTGTCATGCATAAAGATCCCATAGAATAATCCTTATAGGTAAAAGAACTTAATATTTGATAGAAATAAAAATGATCTCTTGCTAGATGAATTAAAAACTAATTTTCTTCCTTTATCTAGTACAGAAAACATCGAAGACCTCTATCATAATTTTATTACAACCCTCTCATATTCTATTAACAAGTTCTCATTTGAAGTTTCAAATAATAAAAGAAATAGCAAAACCAACACATGGTATGAAAAAGATTGTAAAAATGCGAGGAGAGCAATTAAGGAAGTTGTTGATGAATCTCTTAAAATGGGTAAGATAAAAATATGCAAAGCCTTAACTAAAAAGAAAAAGAGGTAGTACATTCATAAAATACAAGAGAATATCTTACACCTTTCTAAGGTAGCTCCTAAGAAACTTTGGAGGCAGATTCTAAATAGGAAAACTAAAGATAATAATAAAATTGCTTTACACGATTGGAATTCCTATCTTAAAAAGCTTTATGAATCTCCAAATTTCATGGATAACTTTGAAAACCTGCTCACAACGAAAGAAGTTTTCTCATTAGAAGACATTGATTTTGGGGTTAATCGCTTGGCAAATGGGAAATCTAAGGACATTAAAGGTTACCAGGTAGAGATCTTAAAAATTGGAGGTCCTGTCCTCATCCCCCACATCCACAACCTTTTTAATCAAGCAGTCAAGCAAGGGTTCCCTAAACCATGGAATGAGAGCCTCATTATCCATATTTTTAAAAGTGGGGATACAAATAACCCCTCTAATTATCAGACAATTATGATCAACCCTCTCTTAGCCAAGTTATATGGTATTATTTTGGAAAAGAAGTTGAGCATATGGCTTGAAAGTGAAGGTAAGCGGGCTAAAGGCCAAGTGGGTTTTAGAAGGCATCACTCAACAACAGATCACCTCGTTACACTAAGGATCATTGTGGAGGAATGTCGTAATGATAAATCTAATCTTTTTTGTTGCTTTGTGGACTTCATAAAGGCTTTCGATACGGTTCCTAGAAACAACCTTTGGAATATATTAGAAGAGCTAAAGGTTCATTTCGATTTGAGACCTGTCGCTATAAGGTTATACGAAAATGTAATTGCCAAGCTAAAAAGCAATGAGGGGTGGTCAAAAGATATTAAATGTAATATCAGAGTCAAATAAGGTTTCCCCCTCTCCTCTACCCTATTTGGCATTTACATCGACAAGCTTGAAGGTTATTTAGAGGAAGCAGGATGTGTTGGCACGATCTTAGCTGGGATAGTCATCATCCTTCTTCTCTATGCTAACGATATTATTCTTCTCGCAAGGTGCCCATCTGATCTTAGTAAGCATCTTAGGCTTCTTAAGTATTTCTACTCTACCATGGGTATCACTGTTAACACTGACAAAACAAAAGTTATGATTATCAAATCCAAGAAGGACACTTACACTAATTTTATGTATGACAATAATAATTTGGAGGAAGTGTATTCTTAGAAGTACCTAGAAATTGATATTTATCACAAGCTCAACTGGAACTATAGCATTGAGAAAAGGATTAATGGGGGGTGGAAAGCTCATTTTGGTCTTGAAAATAATTGTAAAATGACAAACCTCGTAACGTGGGATAAAAAGAAGTTCCTCTTTAAACCTTTAGTCACTCTTGTTATCTTATATGGATGTGAGGTCTAGGGTTGCAGCATCTCTAGAGAATCCTGGAGAAAGATTGAGAAAATCCAGAAGTGTTTTATAACGTATAACCTAAAAATTAAAAGCAATACACCCTATCCTATTCTCCTTATAGAAGTAGGTATTTCCCCTATCAAGAGCCTAGCTATGACTAGGCTTCTGGTGTACAAGCACAAACTCGATAATATAGGAGATCATAGACTTCCTAAGCTAGATTTAAATTCCATCCAAAACCACTTAAGGCTCAAGCAGGGGTGGTATACAGACACGAGGGCCTGGTTAAACCATTGGGAGATCAACGAGAATGATGCATTGCAAAACATTAATAACATTAAGAATATTGTTACTTCTAAGTTCAAAGAAAAAATGTGGTGTGAAAAAGATTTAGCAGCTAAAAGAAAATTAAGTTATTATAAGAAGGTCATCAACCCCACCCTAGAAGATCAAAAGTATCTCTCTGTTTTAACTAGCTCAAAGAAGAAAATTAATATAGCAAAGATTAGAATGAACTCTCATGAGCTCCATAGTGAAACAGGTAGTTGGGAAAATCCTAAAACACCATGGATGGAAAGGATCTGCCATCTCTGTGAGAAGAGCAACATCGAGGATGAAAACCACTTCCTCTTAGAGTGCCCCACGTACAACCACATTAGATCTCGGTTTCATAATCTCTGTCGCAATACTGACCTTCCTAGCCTTTTACAATTTCAAAATTATAGTGAGCTCGGGAGGCTTCTCTCCAGGCTTTTTGAGCATAGGAATAAAATCTTAAATCAAACTAAATAAATTGTTTCTTTAGGTCCGATAGACCAAAGTTTGGTCTCAGGGGACGTTAACCATCATCATCATCATATATATATAACCATTATTTTTTGTGTATTAAAGTATTCTTTAACTATATAAATTTATAAAAAAAATCTTAACCTCAAAATATTAATGTCATTATATTTTTAAAATTTTGCAAAAATAAATAAATTTTTCAATATAAAAAAACATTGCAAAAAAAAAAGCAAAAAACATATATTTTGAATTCCCTTAAAAAACAAAAATCTTAGAATGAAAAACAAAAAGAGGAATAAGATAACTTGAACAATTGTTAAATAATCAACATTTAAAAAAAAAATTGCATACTTAGGACATCAAAAAAATTTAAGTGTAAAAAATATGCCTTAAAAATAAGATGATTTTCAAAATTTGCATGAAAATCACAAACATTTAAAAAATTATTCACACTCAATACATTAAAAAAATTAAAGTGTCAAAAGCAAGTCCTTTAAAAAAAAGGGTTGATGTTGCATCAGCTCTTTTCAAAATGAGTATGAAAATCACTAACATTTTAAAAGAAATGTTCATATTTGATACATAAAAACAATTAAAGTGTTAAAAATATGCTCCAAAAAAATGGGGTTGATGTTGCATCAACACTTTTCAAAATCAACATGAAAATCACTAACATTTTAAAAAAAATGTTGATAAGAAAATTTAAAGTGCCAAAAATATGCTTCAAAAAAAGAGTGTATTCTAAATCACCACTTTTCAAAATCGGGTGATTTTTTGCTACATCAGAAAAACGGGTACTCAGTAATTTTCTCATTTGATCAGTAGCTATGTTTTTCACAAAAGTACTAATTGAGGAGTTAATTCCATGGTTCTCTTCTATGAACTTATTGAACAACTCTATTTGGGTGGTGTCCAAGATATGTTTCGCATGTTCTTCATACAGATTTCTTGTTATTCTTGTCGCATCACATCCCTTGCTTTTGGTGAAACACGTGAATTTTTCATCCAATATTCATATATTAGTTTTTTAACATCTTCTCCAAGTTCATATTTGTATGGTTGCCTACAAATAACTGTCCAACAAGTGAGCTCATCATTACATCTATTTGCACTCGAAATTTCATATGTTTGTGCAGTGTTTCTCATGAGGTCCCTAATGATTTTGCCATAGATTTTACCAAACAATTTTCTTTAGTACTTGATGAAACGACTCCCATTTGTATTTCTCTACGTGCATCTATATCACTTTTCTTTCTAGATCTTCCAATTGATTTTAGAGCACTACTTATATTTTGAATCACATTTTCCTTCACCTTTTTATCTTTCGTTGAGTTTCGAATATACAATAGAGTTGTCGCTTCTTTTAATTTCTTTGATGTTAAGAGACCTCTCAAAATTTGAGCTTGAACTATCACAATTTCATCTTTGAAGAACTTATCAATAATGACCTTAACACAATATCATATGACATGGTCAACTTTTTTATCTCCATATGTTTCAATGTCAACATTTTCTAACATCCCATCATCAATAGTGATTTCATCTGTACATATAAAAATTAAATGTAAATGAGTATAAATATTCATTAAATAATTAAATTAAAAAATACATTTTGAATGAAATTGAAATTAACAAATATGTATAATTTTAATAATACACGTGACATATATATACATACCTGATGGCGATTCAACTTCTTCACTGGAATCTCTTTCAACATCTTCAACAACATCATCAATCATTGGTTCATTATGTCATTCACTTTGTCTTTCAACATTTTCAATCTCATCATCAATGTTATGAGGAATATCTTTCTGAATACATTTTAAAACATTTTTCAAATTAGTTCATCAAATAAAATATACATTTCACAATACACTAGTTAAATTTTAAATATCATTTATAATACTTACATTTACGTACCTGCTTCGACTTCTAGTTGAGATTGATCTACCCTTTTAATATTTAAGTGTTATTCCTTCTTTCTTTTGTAATAGTTTCTCATGTATTCTCTACGAGCCTCAATGTCTATTATTCAATCATATTTTCTCTTGCATTTTTTTTTCCCATGATAATTCAATGTATGTAGACTTTTAAAACCCAACCCAAAAGGTCAATTTCAAAATCCTGCAAAAGAAAACTCACTTTCAAAATTTAGACCAAGAAACTCACTTTAAAAATTTAGCACAAAAGACTTACTTTAAAAAAAAACTCACTTTAAAAAATCAACCAAGAAGATTTACTTTCAAAAAAACTCACTTTAAAAATCCAACCCAAAAGACTTATTTAAAGTTAAGCCCAAAAAAATCACTTTAAAAATTCAGTCCAAAAAACTTACTTTAAAAACTACGCTGAAAAAACCACTTTAACAATTCAGACCAAAAGAATTCCCTTAAAAATTAAATACAAAAACTCACATTAAAAATTCAACCAAAAAATTTTCCTTTAAAAATTCAACCGAGAAGATTTAGCTTAAAAGTTCACTTCAAATGAGGAAAGAGTGCGAAAACAATTTTTCCGCTCCATTTATTTATATCATTTAGGCGAAATGTTTTTTTCGAAGGCTTACATCTTTTCATTGTTGTAGCCAACAGAAAATATTGACACATTTTCGGCCGAACTTTTAAATTAATTCAGCCCAAATTAATTTTCCATTTATTTTAAGAGGCATCGATGATAAACACAAGTTCAACCGAATATGTTTTTAGTTCAGCCGAACTACTTTAACCCGCAACTCTACAACAACTCAGCGCTAGTCACCTTTCTCCAACTTTGAAATAGTTAAACTCCATCAGATTTCATGAATTTACTTTAGAACCAATACCAGCATTTGCATAATTGAATCTACTTTCAGTAAATATAAATTTTATGCAATTCCATAGAAATTTGTCAATATTAATTAATTTTCTAATAAAATGTGTGCAAAATTTTTTTGAAGGTCATTATGATTCAGTGAAATCAAAATTTTGTACTTTTCAAAATACATTGTAAACAAATATGAAAATTTTATGGTTCATTACATTGGTCCCTCTTTTGAAATGGGTAGTTTTTAGATTTTAATTTTATAACTAATATATTGAGAAACTTGACGCTAACTAAACATCATCAAAATCTAGAGTCTTTTCATATTGGTTCAATTCAAAAAATTCTAGTAATTATGATGTGCATCAATTGGTTTCATAAGTATAATGATATCGAAGTAGAGTCTGTCTAGATTGTTGCAACACTTTTTTTTTCAAAAACGCCAAGTTAACAAAGAATACACTAGTGCTGATTGAAAAAAATGCTAGGAGCTAGGGTTGGAGTTGACGTTAGGGTTTTGAGTTTAGGTACCATGGAGGATCACGAAGGGGGGAGTGTGGCTCCCTCCTACAGTCAGGTTGTTACAGATCGAAGCAAGGATAAAGGAAAGCGGCATTTTAAAAAACCTCTGGAACGGGTTTCAGAGGCAAGAAACAAGGGAACTTTGGGAAGAGACAGACTTCAGGAACAGGAAGGAGATCAATTGGATACAAACAAGGAGGAGGAGAATGGAGTTAGTAGTGAAAAACCTACTTCCATAAGAACTAATGGGGTCTGTAAACCCAAGTCGAGCACCATTCCTCGGGTCATATTGAGTGATTGGGCGCTTCAAGCACATAGAGATCATATGACAGAACATGCGACCATATGCAAATTCATGGGGTTATGGCCAATGGAGAGGGTGCTACACATTTGGATAAGGATTCATTGGAAGCCAAAGGGGGAAATACACTTTCATCTGAGATCTAAGGGCCTTTTCACAGCGGTGTTCACAAGCCTGGAGGATGAAGATAGAGTATTCGAAGGAGGGCCATATTTCTACGCTACTGCAAGACTCTACATGCGGCCATGGATGATGAAATTTGTCCCGGAACATGAAACGTTCACATCGGTATCGGTATGGATTAGATTATGCTCCCTTCGTCTGGATTATTGGCTACCAGAATCTCTGAAAACAATAGGCAACAAGCTAGGACACTTTCTAAAGATCTCAGAGGCAACTCTGAAAGGAAAATATACATCCCGTTAGCGCTTGAAATTTCACCTCAAGCTGAAAAAAGGTAAACTCCAAGGCAACATCAAACCACTTAGCCTCGTAGTTAGCCCTACGGGGCAGGAGAGGGCTCTCTCCGGTCTATCTCGGCAAAGATCTTCAACGAGCGGAGATAACCAATAAAGAACACTAATTTTAGGCTAGTAAACTGATAAAAAAGGTTTGATTTGGGATTTTTAGGGTTTTGGTGGAAAATTGGGGAAAGGCAATTTTGGGTGCGGGGATTGAACACAGTTTTCGCAGGGGGTTCTTTGGGGCAAGGTAGGAGACTGTATTGATGACTTTAAAAGATTTGGATGGATGAGAATGACTGGTGAGGAGCTAAGGAGAGCAAGCAATCACCTTGAATTCTCCTTAAACAGCTAAAAACATTGATATTAAGCAAACTTAAAGGCAGAGCATAGCAACCATGAATTCTACCTTAACACTTCATTTGCCTAATTTGCAGAAGAAAAAGTAAGAAGATGATTCGCATAACAAACTTACAAGTACAAAGAGAAACACACCATCAATACATGTAACCACAGGAATCCAAAAAGGACTGCAAAACCCTGGTCTTCCTTTGCCAAAAATTGCAGAGATACAATGAGTAATACAATAGAAGCTTTCTCCCTCAAAAGTCCAACCATGAAAATGACTAAGAAAGTACATAATATAGGAAAGCTAACATCTTTCCTTGCCTCTAGGGGTCAAGCTCACTATCCTAGGAGCTGTTTCAACCAATTCCAAACTGAG